>JAWPHD010010088.1:0-97339 GCA_037043455.1 Cyrtodaria siliqua | reverse complement strand
ATTGAATGATCATTGTCTGGTTCCAAATCAGTACAACTTATGGTATTTTAAGAAGAAGTCGCCACAAATTTGTCTTTTGAAAATCTATTTTACCAGTGCAAGCCATCGTGGACCTCTGGTCAACCAGATTTTATTTAGGACCATCGCACATCAAGAGAAACATTCCTAGAAAATCCATCAGGCAGTTTCCAAAAAGTAGACTCCCACATAAAAAGCTTACAGATGGACAGACAGAATGAAACTGATGATCTTTGATCAGAAAAATCAGCGCTCACACGGGCTGTCAGCAGACATTACCGACATTTTCGATTATTTTATCTTAATGTCTATTATTTCAAGGAATTGTCGATAAAAAGTGGCAATTATTTTATTTTCCAAAAAAAAAAAAATTGTCTTGCTGATAATTACCCTTTGAAAAATTTACTACGTCAGGCCACAGGCTATCAAATGACCTAATAAACATCCTGTAATCCCCTCAAGCCTCCTGTGAAATCGTCACGTTTGACAATTAGTGCTGTTTATTTCGATAATTGGCATATCACACCTTTCAAAGCTGTTGTTGACATGATAGCCATCCATTTAGACCTAATTATAAATGCTACCAATCCAGTACTTCTCTTACTACGATTAACCAATCGGTGAATCCTTGCATCATAATTTCACTGCTGATCTGATCTACAGATCATGTGACCATTCTTTGTCTTCTATATATAATTTTGGTGCTGTATTGTCTTTGTTTTCTGTTATTAAATTAAATTTAAAAAGTCAAACTTTACTGATTGAATTATTGTTAAAATATGTTTTTTATTCACAAAAGAAGCTCATCTTTGAGTCACAATATGTTGGTCACATGACCAACAAAGACATTCAAAATGGCGGCCGACATAGGTAAACAAGATAATGTTTTTGCTGTTGCAAGTTTATTAAATGGATTAAAACAGTTTAGTGTAATGATGCAGTATGAGTTTCTCCCTAATTATGATATTTATCAGTTATGATATATGTCCCCAGTTCTACACAGAGACCGAAAATTATGTCAATTAATTGTTAGTGTAAGCTGTCTTTTTATTACATAGTACCTTTGCAACTCAGTCACACATATTAGGCCACTGCAGCACATAAACACACCTTAATAGTTAGTGAAAATATAACTGGTCCAGGGAAGTTTTTTTTTTTTTTATTGAAATGAAATAAATAACTGTTGTAATTTAGTGGTCTATTTGTTAATTCATCTAGAAAATAGGTTGCCTGGAGGGGGTATAGATGGTTCTAAAAGAGGGAGAGGTCAACCTCTTACGATGATGTGTCAAAGTTGGCTATTAATTTTTAAACTAAAAAAGTATGTGGCTATCTATTGAAAATGGCCAGTGTGAGCACTGAAAACTTTAAGGACATTAGGGCTTATGCCATGGTCTGTTGACAGTTGTCTGTCGGTCGTCCTGTCCATTAACTTCCCTGTTGTCAACACTCATTTTTCATCTAAACTTTTATCAAGCCTTGGCCAAAGTCTTGATATCCAACAAGAGCTCAGACAACACAGGAAATCACCAATGTCAGATAATAAACACCAGAGTTTAAGGCCTTGATTAAATAAACAAGAGGTCAATGACGTTGAAGCTCTATGATAGAATTTGATAGCCAGATCAGCTATGAGAACCTGTGAAATTTTTATGGAAATAAGACCAACAATTTCAGAGAAGTAGTCGCCACAAGTTTTTCCTATATCACTCTATGTAAACAAGAGATGGCCACTGGTGGGCAACATGTGTTAAGAATTGACAAAAGCAACACAGAAATATGTTAAAAAGTGGAGTGGGGGGTGGGGAGTGGGGTGAGAGACGCTATTGGGGGGGGGGGGGGGGGGGGGGGGGGGGGGGGGGGGGGGCAACATATGTGTAAGAATTGATTAAAACAACACAGAAATATAAAAAAAAAGAAAGTGGGGAAGTGGGGGGAGTGGGGGCGGGGCGGGGGGAGCCAATGCCCCAATATGGGTGAAGTATGAATAAGATGCATAATGCTATAAGAAATCCCAAACCAAAATATAGTTATATACAGGCTTACATGCAAACCTAGATTTGCCTTTGCAAACCTAGATTTGCCTTTATTGCACATTTTATGGGCCATCACAATTTGGGTTCCATGGGAGCCTAGAATTTGCAGAAGACAAATTACTTACCCAACCCTTTACAACATACTAGTCGATTCCGTTTAATCGCATATCGGTTAATTGCATATTTCGGTTAATTGCATAAAGTTTTGAAACACAAAACCATTCGTATTCTTTTGCATGTAAAAAAACCCGTATAATCGCATTGGTTTTTGTCACATTCCGGATAATTGCATAACGAATATCTGGCTGATTGCATACTGAAAGTCAAATTTACCTGTATTTTGCAACTGTTAATTGATTGACGCGGTCAGAAAGATAAGCCCGAAGCAAATTGATTGACAAAAGGTGCTAATTGATTTGCCGAGAAAGTTTGCCATTTTGTTCGGTTTCCGTAAAGCTTCCACGCCATGACGATCCCTCACCAATTAGCATACACGATTTAATAATAAGTTTGTACGCAATGTAAAGCAATGTGTTGTTAATTATTTACTGCTCTCAGTTTGCTAGTGTCGGTAGAGATGCATATGACATTGAGTAGCTCATAGAGGTTACTTAATAAATGAAAAATAAAATAAGCTTTTGTGTTATTATCACGGCTGTGTAATTCACACTACAAACAACAGCAAAGCGACGCAGGTTGATAGAAAACAAATACGCATTAATATTGCATAAAATCTATCAAATAACAGTAAATACAAAATGGATATGCACAATAATAATCCTATCAAACATCTTACATAGTATTAACTCGCTTTCATGGAGTTTCTATGTAAGTATTAACAGAACAGTAAAACGAAAGTAGAAACGTGCACCGCTACATGTACAAAATGTTCAATTTCGGTTATTCGAATACTCCGGTTAATCGCATATATTTTCTTGACAAATGGGCTATGCAAATAACCGAAATCAACTGTATAAGGAAACCAATTCCAAAATTTAGTTCAGCTAGGACAAGAAATGTAAGAGATATGGACCTTTAAACACAGCTTACACGCAAAAATTGATGTGAAACAGACACATTTTAAAGGCTATCAGAATTTGGGTTCCATGGGAGCCTAGGGGTTACAGGAACCAAAATTACTTAAGCAGCCCTTAAGATAATGCTATAAGGAAGCTAATGGCCAAATTTGGTTGTGCTAGGGTAAGAATTGTAAGAGATATAGACTTGTAAACACAGCTTACATGAAATGGGACACATTTTATGGGCTATCATAATTTGGATTCCATGAGAGACTTGTAAACACAGCTTACACGCAAACCTTGAGGTGGGACGCTGACGCCAACGCCGGGGTGATTACATAAGCTCTCTTATTCTTCGAATAGCCGAGCTAAGAATGTCATAATGCTACCACAAATTTTAATTATAAAGCTATAATATATCAATTCGATTTACAACATCAACCTTAGTATATCCGATATGCTGCTCCAATTTCTCCAAATCGCCCTTTTTTATCCATATTCATAAATATAGCAGGTGTGTGACCAGGTCACAGATCATGTTATGCAATGTCTCCTGAGAATTAGGTTAATATCTCACCAGTACAAGTAGACTTGCTCTTGTCTCTGTGGTCATATTTGGTAAATCAGAATCAAAATAAAAATCTTAAAATCCTACAATTTGGTTTCAGTCTTTTTCTGAGAGCCAAAAACACAAAGGAGACTTAATCCTTACCCCACTATGAATGTATAATGGGCTGTCCTTTCTTTGAATTTGGACCAGTCCATTTATAGTACAAAGGGGTGTTTTGGTCAAATGACTGATGAGCACCCAGTGTAAACCCTGATCAGCCTGTTAAGATGTTGTGCCAGTCATTTTGGTAAAGGTTCAATATCACTTATGGTTTTTGAGAAGTAGTCGCCACAAAGTCACATTTTTAAAATCTATTTTTAGCAGTGGCAGCCATCTTGAATTTCCTACCGACCTGAATTTTTGCGAGGATCAACTAGACATCAAGAGCAACATTCCTGTCCAGTTTCATGAGATTCCATCAAGTAGTTTCAGAGGAGTAGTCGCCACATGTTTTATCCATATAATTATGTAGACAAAGATGGCCGCTGTTTGACATCCAATCAAAATGAACTTTGGTTAGGACTAACTACATGTCGTGCCAGTCATTTTGGTAAAGGTTCCAAATTAATATCACTTATGGTTTTTGAGAAGTAGTCGCCACAAAATCGCATTTTTAAAATCTATTTTATGTAAACAAAGATGGCCGCTGCAGCCATGTTTGACATTGAATCAAAATGAATCTTGGTTAAGACCAAGTATATGTCACATCAGTCAATTTGGTAAAGGTTCCAATTCAATATCACTTACGGTTTTTGAGAAGTAGTCGCCAGTCACATTTTTAAAATCTATTTTTAGCACTGGCGGCCATCTTGAATTTCCTACCGATCTGAATTTTTGCTAGGATCAACTAGACATCAAGAGCAACATTCATGTCAAGTTTAAAGTCACTTGGAATAAACAATGATGGCGCCCATTGAACCATCATGTTGCTCATTTTGTCACATTATGCAAATTAATTACAAAACATTTTTATATTTAAAGTTCTATTTTAACTTAAACTGATTATAAAATGATAAGACCTATTTCAAAAGAGTAAAAAAAAAAAAAAATAATACAAATATGTTTAAAATCAATCCATTTCCGGGTCAATATTTTTGTTACGGTTTACATGGTACTTTGCCGTTGCAAATCACCCAAACCCATCGAATCCACGTGGATCTTTGGAAATACCTACAATCATTATTTCCAATGATCTACGGAAATGAGCGAGTATGTACAATTGCTTTCATTGCAGACCCATCAGTAGTTTTGGAGTTATGCTACGGACAAAAATTCTAAGCATAAAATTACAATGGGCTATAACTCTAATTTGAATGATGACAGAGTTACGGTTCTTGCATTCTGCACTTCCTCTCATTGCCCTCTATCATTGTGTGAAGTTCCATTGCAGTCCCATCAGTAGTTTTGAAGTTATGCTCCGGACAAAAATTCTAAGTTTAAAATTACAGAGGGCAATGACTCTAATTTGAATGATGACAGAATTACAGTTCTTGCACTCTGCACTTCCTCTCATTGAACTCTATCATTGTGTTAAGTTTCATTGCAGTCCCATCAGTAGTTTTGAAGTTATGCTCCGGACAAAAATTATAAGTATAAAATTACAAACAGTTAAGGTTCTTGCTCTCTGCGCTTCCTCTCATTGCCCTCTATCATTGTGTGAAGTTTCATGCAGTCCAATCAGTAGTTTTGAAATTATGCTCCGGACAAAAATTCTAAGTATAAAATTACGAAGGGCAATAACTATTATTTGAATAAGGACAGAGTTATGTTTTTTGCATTCTGCACTTCCTCTCAATGCCCTCAATCATTGTGTGAAGTTTCATTGTAATCCCATCTGTAGTTTTGAAATTCTCCGTACAAAAGCAGGACGGACTGAAGGACGAAAGGACAAAGCGGTGACTATATGCTTCCCCAAAATTTTTTAGGGAGCATTAATAGGTTTGTTTCCTGTTACCCGACCAACCGTGTTTTTTACTATCCAAAAATATTTATAGCTGTAAAAAAATTGTGACGACGCAAATTAATTATTATACCTGTCCAGTCATTTCGGCATTAAAAGTTGGTCGATTTGAAGATAGTTTTTCTCATCAAAATCAAACATACCATCTTAAAACATAAATACCTCGCAATTTAATTTACTTACTGCCATAAAAACAGTATTTCAAAATTGACTGAATAATGCATTTTATACGCGTTTCACTTCAACCCACTTTCATGGCAAATACATGTCTGCCATTTGCATTTAATATTATCAACATGCACGGTTTTGCATTGCATATTTTTCCAAGCCAATACGCTACATTCTTACAAATATTGATTTGTTTGACAGTTCTAAAGTTAAATATTATTTTGAAACCAAGATAAAGAACAGATTTTTCCGGTATCGAAAGATTTTAATGGATGAAAATGAGCCATCTTTAGATGGGTTTTTCCAAAAAACGCACGTGATAGTTGTATTTTTAAACTTCCACTAGCGAGAAGCAGACCGATCTGTCACGAATATTGCCTGTTGTTTACATAAGCTATTGTTATAAGGAAGTGCCTGCATATCCTAGGATAACCACTTGCTGCAGCTCTTCATGTGTGTCTAACAAAACAAGAGGCCCAAGAGGGCCTGTGGACGCTCTACTTGCTAACATGGCTCTAATAACATCAATGAAGCGAGTGACTGCAATTTACTTTTTTTTTTGAAAGTATTGGGCAAAATACAGCATTTTTAACTAAATCAAGGGCCATAACTAAAGAATCTGGTAAAGTTTGGCAAAGATCAGATGAAAAATGAAGGCCCTATCATATTAACGAGGCAAAATATAGCATTTTTAACTTAATCAAGGGCCATAACTCCGCTGTTAGTGGTCAGATCTGGCTGGTTATCGAACTTGTCCGAGCTTTCATTGATATTAACAATCTGATAAAGTTTGGTAAAGATCAGATGAAATATGAAGGCCTTATCGTCTTAACAAGACAAAAGTTAACGACGGACGGACGACTCGCCATCCCATAAGCTCTGCTGGCCCTTGGCCAGTAGAGCTAAAAACAATGGCTTGTTTAATATGCTACATTTCTACTGACTGAGTGTAAGAAGATCTTTAACAAACAAGAGGTCAATGACCTTGATGCTCTACTGATAGGTTTTGATAGCTAGATCAGCATTCCTGTGAAGTTTTTTGAAAGTCTGTCAAGTAGTTCAGTTTCTGAGTAGTCATTACAAGTTTTTATATATAACTCTATGTAAACAAAGATGGCCGCTCGCAACCATGTTCAATGTCGAATCAAAATAATGTCCAACAAGGACCAACATCATGTCATGCTGATCATTTTAGAAAAAGTCCCATATAAATATCACTTATAGTTTTCAAGAAGTTGTCGCTACAAATTTGTTTAAAATATATTTTTAACCATGGCGGCCATCTTGATTTTCCGGCCGAATTGAAATTTTGCTAGGCATTATGAGCAACATTTCTATTAAGTTTCATGAAAATCATCCAAGTAGTTTCAGAGGAGTAGTCTCTACAAGTTTAGGCAAAGACCAACACCATGTCATGCTGATCATTTTAGAAAAAATCCCATATCAATATCACCGTTTTCAAGAAGTACGTGCTACAAACTTGTTGTTTTTTTTTACTAGACATCAATTGCAACATTCCTGTGAGGTTTCATGAAAATCTGTCAAGTAGTTTCAGAGGAGTAGTCGCTACATGCTTTTACTATATAACTCTGGCAGCCATGTTTAACATTAAATCAAAATGATTTTCGACAATGACCAACATCAGTCATGCTGATCATTTTAGAAGAAGTCCCATATCAATATCACTTATAGTTTTCAGGAAGTAGTCACAACAAATTTGTTGTTTTTTAATCTATTTTTAGCCGTGGTGGCCATCTTGAATTTCTGGCCGGCCTGAAATTTTGCTAGGATCAACTAGAAGAGCAACATTCCTGTGAAGTTTCATGAAAATCCGTCAAGTAGTTTCAGAGGAGTAGTCGCTATAAGTTTTTATTATAATCATAAACATCATGTCATGCTGATCATTTTAGAAAAAGTCCCATATCAGTATCACTTATAGTTTTCAAGAAGTTTGATTTTTAAAAATCTATTTTTAGCCGTTGCGGCAATCTAGAATTTCTGGCCGACCTGAAATTTTGCTAGGATCAATAAGACACTACAACTCTTATGTAAACAAATCTCAGTTGGCCATATTATTGATGAAAACAATTCCCAAAATGGTCATTCTTACAAGTCATTTTTATGATAGAAATTTCCCAAATTTACAAGGGTCCTTTTCCCCAAAATACCTGGAAAAATCCCTGGGGCACGAACACCGTCACTTTTGTGGTCAACAATTGACTTCAATCCTTGATTGACAGTGTCGGCGATTTCACTCTTTACGGACGGCCCATACACTGTTTCCTTCACAAAGCTTTTTCCCCGTGATTCTTGGTAGATTAGGACTAACAAAATTAACATCAAACATCAACATAAGTTTCGTTTAATTTGTCAATTATTATTGAAGAATAAACTAATTCCGATCGTAGTTTCATACATGTATCATTTTAACAGTTTGTTTCATGGCAGCAACATTTCGTTTGAAAGGACATATTAAATACTTCAAGATAGCAAAACTACTGTGTGATATCAATATATCTCTATTACTTCTCATCACTAAGTAGCCAAGACAACACATTCTGTGAATGTCCAGTTTATATCTGTCACAATAGTAAATAGGTCATAAATATAGACCCGAATTTACTATTTAAAAAGTGCCGTTTCATTTTTAAGCAATCAAACTTTAAAGATTAAACATAATTTTTTTAAATATCTACCAAGAATATCTTTGTTAGTTCACATATAAAGCCAAATATCAGACTCCAATTTGGTGGATCTCTAGTATGAATTCATTAAGTGAGCGCCACCTTTTTTTTATTCACTTTACCATGGTGGTCCACTTGCATATTTTATTTTAGACCAATTGCAAGACAAATTTCCATGTTATGGGCATGAGTGTCAAGGCTAAAAGTGATGCAATATGAATATATAATTAGATGTGTGATTTGAGATATCCAAGGGAGTATTTCATCTCATTAAAAAATAGCAATCTTCAATATTGGTAAAAACAATGATGTACAAGTGGATGAAGGTCAATGAAGGTGCAGGTACCTCTATTATGCCTTCTTTTATATTATGAAATCAATTTCCAAGTCCTAGAGTGGAGATCTTTTGTGAGTCAGGCTGGGCAAACATGGTATCTTTTGGGCCTCTGCAGGCAGAAACGTACAGGCTGGTTCCCGATTTTTACACGGGAACCAGTCTAAAACGTAATCGTCTCACACTACAATTAATTTTCCATAGGGTCCCATTGTAATGTTTTTGTTCCTGGCATAAATATGTACAACACAGGGCTTCTAAAATTTTAAAATGCAAATCGGTCCAGGTTTTTTACTGCCGTAAGAATCGCACTTATTTTGAAAAAATCACTAAAATCGCCGTACCCCACCCACCTTGCATTTTTTCCGTTTAGTCATTGATATAGAGAACTAGTTAAAATGTATGTTTGTATTATATTTGTATTATTTATAACTTACTTTATCACAATTTGTACATTTTAATGACTGACATCATGTCTTCGCTTTACTGAATGAATAATTTTCACTCAATATTAAAATTGTTGATCATTTGAGGAATTGAACCAGAGGTGTCTAATAAACCGGGTAGGTATAAAACACGGACTAACACGCGCGGACTAGCGGATTATATACGATTTTACATAAATTTGAGTAATATCGTTTTTCATCAATTAGCTTAATTAATACCAAATGTTACGACTAACGCAAACAATTTCGGTCCGACTTAAAAAAAAAAAACGTGATCACTTTCCTTAATTAATGTCATTAATATTATACTAAAAGATATTGTAAAACAAAAATCAAACAAGCAATTAACACATCTCGGTATTTTAATTTTTTTTAATGACGCAAACAAATTTCAGTCCCAGCTTTGGCCACTTAAAAAAAAAAACCGACACAAGCAAACAGGCTAACACCTTACGACTAACAGTATATCATAGAAATTACAGACGGTAACACTCGCTTCAGTGAACCGACAGAACGCGTGATATACTTTCACTGATCACACATCAAAGGCATATGCTACCTGGCTATAGACTCTTCCGGAAAACTCCCTACTATCTGTAATGGTTTAGTCCAAATTGACCAAATTGACCTACTTTCGCACAGCGAGTGACAAACAATCGTGTTATGGATCAAAGAATATTGCCGCAAGGCATATTTTAGGATATTAGAAGGAGTGTGAACAGGCAATTGTAGATTTTTTAACGACCGATAGATAAAATATCTGGGACCGATTTAAACAGAGATTTTGAAAAGAAAAACGGTCCGGAGAAACAGATTTTGGTCTGGGAACCGATAAACCGGCGATTTTAGAAGCCCTGGTACAACATGTATGCTTAAATTCTTCATTGATCCAATATCTGCAATTTAAAACACTTGCAGATATTGGATCAATGAAGAATGTAATTCACAAATATTTACCAGGTTGAAAAATCGTTTAATTTCATGTTTCAAAATTTAGACAAAAATACAAACACGTGGTGATTAGACCCATGATGTGAAAAATGAGGCAGAATTCGCTAGACATCTTATATCAACATGCATTTTTCTGTGATATTTTCCTAAAATGCTGTAGATTTGGAACCTGGTAAAGCTAAATCAATGTATCCTGTAAAATGCAGAAAAGCCGGCTTATTTTTTTATCTACCTCATTCATTTGTAGAGCAAGAGAGATAATAGTGTTGCGAGTCCTAATGCTTCTGGCTGAAGTGATACACAAAATTTGACAGATAAACGTTATTCATAACGATTCACGCGATAGACTACCGATTTCTAAAGGCAACTACCGCATTAATAACGCTTTGCATTTCAGTCAAAAATATTTTAGGATGCGATTTGTATGGTTCCGAGTCCGGCAGACATCGCTGGGAGTGAAATACGCGCGTCTGCTACGATGTACACATGCCTGTAGAGTTGCACTTGCTTATCCGCCTCTGTATTTTGTTTAATCATGTTGTAAATTTCTATCCCGTCAGTGGTGACGTCATTAAGTTTGACCTTGACGTCATCAAGACTTAGTTTGACTGCACTGTCACTGTGTAGGTACTCATTTATCCCCAATGAAGACTCCACCGAAGAAAAAGAAATATAAGAATAAGTTCAAGTCGAGCTGGACAACCGACCACGGATGCATCAAGACATCGCGCAAAGGTGAAAGGTATGCGTTTTGTGAGTTCTGTGATTGATCAGACTTTTCAATCAGTCATGGTGGCTATAACGACGTGACTTGCCACATCGGTACCCCGAAACACGAAGCCAATGCAAGATCAGTAAAAAGTACCTCTTTCATGAAGATACCAAAAATGCAGACATTCTCGATAAATGCCGAGGTATTGTTTCAGAGGATGGTCTGACATTGAACACAACTTGCCTCTAGCGATCAATGCCCACTTCTCCAAGTTGGTCCCGGGGATGTTTCTGGACAGTGACATTGCACGTCAGTACGCATGTGCTCGCACAAAGGCTACACACATAACTTAATCTGTAGCATGCCACTCCCTTGACCGGATCAGACAGGAGATCGGCCGTATGGATGTAATATACTCCCTAGCAACAGATGGGAGTAGCTACGAGGAGGACAACTTTTTCCCCCTCCTAATTACACACGAAGAACAGGCAACGGGGCTAATTACCACATCATTCCAGGACATGCCTGTAGTAAATTCCGCGACGGGGAGAATATAGCAGCTGCTTTAAAAGACTGGCTCACGCAATCTGACTTGAATTTAAAGGACATCTACCTGATGGGCTGTCCCTGTCACCGGAGTGCCCTGGCAGCCAAGCAAGGTGGAAAGGCGCTGAAGGGATTTGATCCGGAGGATTTTGTAATCGACTTATTCAACCATTTCGACAAGAGGTATGGAAAATTAATATAAATGATTATGTATATTTTGTAATATTTACATTTTATTCAAAAGATCAGAGATTGAATGTAATTATAAATTGAATAATATATTTGTTGTGCAGAATTATTTTTCCGTGTAAAATATTTCATTCATATATATGTCTAGTCTTCGAATGAAGTTTTTTTGTTTGTTTATAGTGCGAAAAGGAAGCATATTCTAAAAAAGTTGCTTGTCTTCTGTGACGTGACGGTCTAAAAAGTGTAAAAGCATGCGTCTACCTGCTGGCTTGGCCTACATAAGAGTTTGAAACGGAGCCTCACCCTTTGGGATGGTCTGCGCTTATACTTCTCGACGCACTTTGATAATGACGGTGATGATAAATATGATGATGCATCACAACGAGGGAAGGAACTTCAGAAGCGGAAAAGATGGGTCAGCATGATTAGAATAACACAGAATAAGAGATGATCAATATATGCTGATATAGCTTACATGTATATTTGAAACAAGTAATTTTACAAATGGATCAAATGTATGTTTATCAAATCAAATCAAATCAATTTTTAATATTGACATAAAAATCCACAGCAGGATGGTTACCAAGACAACGACACAGCCTAATATATACAAGTTACATGGCTAAATATAGGATATAGATACATTTTTGACAGTGAATGTGCTTCACAGCTGCGGCAAAGTTTCATTTGCACTTGATGCTCTGACTTCATTTGTGTATATCTGTAAGTACATGTAGATGCTTAGGTATGACTATTATAGTATTAGTGTATTTAATATACACTTGTTTTCAGGACATCCAAGACCAAAGATGGGCCTAGAGAACAGCGACTTGTGAACATCTTTAAAGATCCAACAGCACAGCTGTACATACACTTCCTCCACTCCATACTCCCCAACTTTGATGCCTTCAACACACTGCTGCAGTCCGAGGCCCCAATGATCCATCGACTGTACCCATCAATGGTGAAGCTCTATAGGGTATGTATATTTTAATATGTACACACATCATGACATCTAGTCAAACTCTGCTGCACTTTGTATAGAATTGTATGGGCTTTTCACAACTGGCATAATTTTTTGGGCTGCATCATGAAGACATACCTTTTATATAAATATACCTGATCTGTAGACAATATAGACTGCACAACTAAATATGTCTATATTTCTTTTTTTAGAACAGTGTTTTAGTCTTATTTTTAAAATCAACTTAAAGCATTCATTGTGTTTACAGAGCATCCTGTCATGTCTGTTGTGCCCGTCAGCCATGCAGGGTGAAGGGGACATCTTGAAGATTGAATTTGCCAATGCTGACATCCAGAAAGTTTATTTATTGGGTTTTCGGCAATGCAGCTCATCGCAAAGAATGATCTGGAGGGGACCAATGATGAGTCCAGATTTTGTTTGATCGGAGCTCCGTGGCTTCTATGTCAATGTCCTCACCTACATGAAGGTGAAGTTCCCTTGAAGGACCCGCTGCTCCGGAGTGCAGTGATTGTGGACCTGCATCCCGACAGACAGCCTCCATGCAGGATTTGATGTCCATTATTGAGCAGCTACCTACATGTGTCACACCAGTCGAGACCAGAGATGCACTAAGTTTGGAGTTTTGTACCTACCGCTAGTGTGTCTGACCTGCCAGTGTTTGACCAGGAGGAGAGGGTGGAAGTGTTCTGGACAGCTCTGGAGGGGGTGAGGGACCAAGCCACCCATGTACCCATCCCTCTGCAGACAGGCCAAACACGTCGTGTGTACCACACAGCAACATGTACTGCGAATCCCTGTTAGAATTGTCAGGAAGATCAAAACAGACCAGAGGAGCCAGTCGGGATGGGGTAAGGAAGGCCGCGGCAAATCCAGTGTGTACAAGGACCACCTTGGAGTTTGCAATACACTCTGTGGGCTGTTGGCTGAGAAGATAAATATCTTCAAGAATAATGGTTGTTCCATTTACACCTGGAAGCCAGAGGATACTCTGTTGTGAAGATCAAAGTCTGCCACATACCAGGCATTAATTTCAGCTTCTGATGAACACATTGTAAATAGTTGCACATATTAACTGTGAAATTAGTGAGTAGACTCAGTGACTGTGTTGTTATTGTTGTTATTGTTGTTATTGTTGTTATTTATTTATTATGAATCAGTGAGTGAACTTTGCAGTTATGAAATCAGTGACTACTAGTATTAACATATAAGGGGGACAACTCTTTTAATATACGGTACTATGACGTATTTATTTCTATTTCTATTCAATTATCAAAAACCGCCAAATTTTGGTGCCGCCAGTATTAATATGTATACTATGTACTATGATATCAGGGTGCAGTTTTTGTGAAATTGGGGGGCGTCCGTGGCCGAGTGGTTAGAGTCTCTGACTTGCAATCACTTACCCCTCACCGCTGTAGGTTCGATCCCTCAGGGGCCTAGGAATCTTTATGTGAGGAAGCTATCCAGCTGGCTTGCGGAACGTCGGTGGTGTGTTCTACCCAGGTGCCCGCCCGTGCACGAAAATTGCCCGGAGGGGCACCTGGGGTCTTCCTCCACCAGTGGAAGCTGGAAAGTCGCCATATGACCTTAGCTGTTGGTGCGACTATAAAATCAAATTCAATTCAATTTTGTGAAATTGGACAGTGACTATTTGGACCAAATTTCTGATTTTTTCCTTTTGTCTCTTGAAAATTGTGTAGTTCCATTACAGTTAATTTATGTCTCAGAATGCAGGAGAGTGCACCATTTTACACCATTTTTCTAGCGGGGCATGCGACTACACTTCATAATATGTTGGCAACAGGGCTTCTAAAATTTTAAAATGCAAATCGGTCCAGGTTTTTAAATGCCGTAAGAATAGCGCTTATTTTGAAAAAATCACTAAAATCGCCGTACCCCACCCACCATGTCAGCTGCAACATGAATTTTTTCCGTTCAGTCATTGATATAGAGAACTATTTAAAATGTATGTTTGTATTTTATTTGTATTATTTCTAACCTACTTTATCACAATTTGTACATTTTAATGACTGACATCATGTCTTCGCTTTACTGAATGAATAATTTTCACTCAATATTAAAATTGTTGATCATTTGAGGAATTGAACCGGAAATGTCTAATAAACCGGGTAGGTATAAAACGCGGACTAACACGCGCGGACTAGCGGATAAATTTTCATCAATTAGCTTAATTAATACCAAATGTTACGACTAACGCAAACAATTTCGGTCCGACTTAAAAAAAAAACGGTGTCAGGTTTGATCACTTTCAGGCTTTTCATGGGGGTCTAGGTGTCCGACTTAAAATTGACAAATATTGATATTTTCTATTCTACTTGGCCAAAACATAATGAATGAGCCTAAAAATTATCCCTTATTTGCAAAGGAATTCATTGTGCACAGTAATACGTGCTATCCTAGGTGACGCACCAGGGTTAATTTCAGCATTTTACGTCCTATTCCGTTCTAGCTATATGGTATTTTCAAAGTTTAGACATTAACAAAATGGTTCTAACATCATATTTTGATTGATATAAGTGTTTTATCATGAACTGGAACAATTTTATAATTTAAGAAAAATCCTGATGTACCCCCCTTAATATTATACTTAAAGTTATTGTAAAAAAAAAATCAAACAAACAATTAACACATCTCGGTATTTTAATGACGCAAACTAATTTCAGTCCCAGCTTTGGCCACTTAAAAAACAAACCGACACAAGCAAACAGGCTAACACCTTACGTCTAACGGTATATCAAAGAAATCACAGACGGTAACACTCGCTTCAGTGAACCGACAGAACGCGTGATATACTTTCACTGATCACACATCAAAGGCGTGCTACATGGCTATAGACTCTTCCGGAAAACTCCCTACTATCGGTAATGGTTTAGTCCAAATTGACCAAATTGACCTACTTTCGCACAGCGAGTGACAAACAATTGTGTTATGGATCAAAGAATATTGCCGCAAGGCATATTTCAAGGAGTGTGTAAGGTAATTGTAGATTTTTTAACGACCGATAGATAAAATATCTGGGACCGATTTTAACAGAGATTTTGAAAACAAAATCGGTCCGGAGAAACAGAATTCGGTCTGCGGACCGACAAACCGGCGATTTTAGAAGCCCTGGTTGGCAAGTATGTTCACGAGGTGAAGAGGTTTACTAGGACTTTATCCTCAATCTCTATATGAAAAATCAAACCAGTAGACAATAATATAAATTAAATGTATCCATACTGGTGTTGTAAAATTAGGCAGCACCAAAATTGTTGTTGTTGTTATTTCTAAGGTTTAAAGACCGTCCGCCAACTAAAACGCCAGGAGAACCCTGGCGTTATGGGCACAATAGAGTCTGGTCTGTGGCAGCACCAAAAGGAGATACATAGCTGTACACAAAAAAATGAAGCTTTTAGGTCTCAAAACATTTGTACATTTTACAGGATACATGTACATTGATCTATCTTTACCAGGTTTTAAATCTACAGCATTTTAGGAAGAGATCACAGAAAAATCCATGATGATATAAGATTTCTAGCTAATTCTGCCTCGTTTTACACATCATGGGTCTAATCACCACGGGGTTGTAAATTTGTCTAAATTCTGATAGGTGTCACGCAAACATGAAATTAAAAAAAGTTCAATCTGGTAAATAGTTGTTGTGTTTCAAAATGCAGATATTGGATCAATGAAGAAGTTAAGCATAATTAAATACATGTTGTAAATTTTGTTTAGCTCTATGCCACGAACAAAAACATTACAATGGGACCCTATGGAAAATTAATTGTGGTGTGAGACGTTAAGTAAGAGCTGCAGAATGGGTCTATTTTCTTCATCCTTAAGGCATTGTGCTTTAGAGCTGCAGAATGGCATTTTCATCCGTCATCTCTAACCGTCATCTCTAAGGTACCGGTATTGCGCTTTAGAGCTGCAGAACGGGTATCTTTCATCCTTCAACGCTAAGGCATTGCACTTTACCGCTGCAGAACAGGTATCATTCATCTCTAATGACTTGCGATTTAGAGCTGCAGAACGGGTATCTTTCATCCTTCACCTCTAAGCATTGTTCTTGTATCTGTGAACGTTTCAGACATGTTAGGACACAGTTAACACAGTTATTCAGAAATCCCGTCCGTGTATATAATATAGTTACTTCAAGGTATCTTCATATTGCAGGAATTAGCTGAATTTTACTTGATACCATGTTTAAAAATTAAGTTATAACTATATATTAATATGTTTAAGATGTTTATGCTGTTATATGCAGATGATATAGTTTTGTTTGCTAACACTGCAGCAGAGTTACAAAATGGACTTAATATACTATCTAGCTATTGTAAAGAATGGAGATTGAAAGTAAATTGTACTAAAACAAAAGTTATGGTATTTAGAAAGGGCGCAGTGCTACCACGAAATTTAGTTTTTATATATGATGGTGCCCAATTAGATATAGTTAGTAAGTTCACATATTTTGGTATAGTCTTTTCTACTGGAGGGTCTTCAGCAGAAGCACAAACTACTCTTGCTGGTCAAGCGCAAAAAGCCATTTTTAAAATGAATAGATATTTATACAAATTTACCTTTTAAGTTTATATCCCCAAAGCATAAATTAGATCTGTTTGATAAATTGATAACTCCAATTTTAAACTATGGTTGTGAAGTGTGGGGATTTATGCAAGCTATATCAATTGAACGAGTGCATTTACAGTTTTGTAAACACATTTTGGGTTTTAAGAAGACAACTCAAAATGATTTCATATATGGTGAACTTGGCAGAACATCATTTATTACAAGAAGATATTTTATAATAATTAAATATTGGATAAAAATCATGAGAGTACATGATCGTAAATATGTAAAAATTGTTTATAACATGCTGCTTAATGACTGTGAAATATATCCTCAAAAAATAAACTGGGTTTCCCAGTTGAAACACTTATTGTCCTCGCTTGGGTTTTATGATGCATGGTTACAACAAAGTGTTGGTAACGATAAAAAAATTCTTGCAATATTAAAGCAAAGGTTAAATGACAATTTTGTTCAGAATTGGCATAGTCGATTAGAAAATTCTACTAGAGCAGTTTTTTATATAAACATTGCAAAGTTTCAGTTTCAATCATATCTAGATAATATAAATCATTTCAAAATGTGTCAAGCACTAACTAAATTACGGGTGTCATCTCATAGACTGCAAATTGAAGCCGGTAGGTGGGTTAAACCAAATAGAATTCCTGTAAGCGATAGAATATGTGTATTTTGTAATAAACTTGAAGATGAATTTCATTTTGTGTTGGAATGCCAAACATACATAATGTTAAGGAAGCAATATATTCCTAAATATTTTTATAAGAGACCAAATATGATCAAGTTTCTGGAATTACTAAATTCACAAAATAAGATATATATTCGCAAACTGTGTACCTTTGTTTTAAAAGCATTTAAGTTACGAAATGAAACACTATACAGAAATTAGCTATTTCTGAATATAATGTATGTAATATATGTGCTAAGGAAATTGTGATGAATTGTAATTTATTTATGCAAGGAAGTATTATGTAAACTCCTTCTCATTGTATCAGCTCAGTTAAGATAAACTGCATATTTGAACATGTATTGTTTGTAATAACTACACTGTTGTCATGCTTTGTAATTGAATTTTGTATCCTCATGGGCTTTTAAGCCTATTGGAAATTGGAAATAAAGATCTATCTATATTCAGAATTATTACAGGGATAAGCATAACTTTAGCTTTATTTTACAGCTATTGGCTTGTGAAAACATACACACATAGGAAGACAGACTTTGAAAAAAATGTCAAAATTAAGGCGAGAGACTGATACTTTTCTTGGAAAATCAAAATTTTGACGGGTAACCCTCATTTTGGTTTTATTATTTTCAGCAGTTTTCTCAATAATTATTTCTTAAAGATCATTTTCATGTTATATTCAGATGTAGAGATGCCTTTTCATGTATATTTGAAAATTTCAGACATAGCTGAGCACAAATGACCAGGAAAATGCAAAATCCCTATCACTGCTGTAGATTTTTCAAAATATTAAAGGTACTTGGCCTGAATTTCGACCAATACCTAAGGTCACTAAAACTTGAATAATTTGAAAACCAATAAACATGGAACCAAAATTTTAGCACTTTTCAGCATGTAATTGATTTATATGTATACATTTTCAATTATTATTGAAATGCTTATTAGAAAAAAAATAACCTTAAGGTCTCACAACACTATTACCTCCCTTGAATAATCGTGCCCTACAGATGAAGGAGGTAGAAAAAAAAAAGTCTGCTTTTGTACATTTTACAGGATACATTGATCTATCTTTACCAGGTTCTAAAAGGAAGAGATCACAGAAAAATTCATGTTGATATAAGATTTCTAGCTAATTCTGCCTCATTTTACACATCATGGGTCTACTCACCACGGGGTTGTAAATTTGTCTAAATTTTGATAGGTGTCCCGCAAACATGAAATTAAAAAAAGTTCAGTCTGGTAAATATTTGTTTATTGTGTTTCAAATAGCAGATATTGGATCAATAAAGAAGTTAAGCATAAATACATGTTGTACATTTTGTTTATCTCTATGCCACGAACAAAAACATTACAATGGGACCCTATGGAAAATGAATTGTGGTGCGAGACCTTAAATATAATTATCACTACAAATTAGGGCTGTTCCAGGAAAAAAGGCCTGGTGGGGTCGGAACGAAAACAAATTCAAAATCTGTGGGTGGGGGGTGTCAGAAGAATTCTAATTATGTGGGTTGGGGGTGTCAGAAGAATTTGAATTCTGTGGGTGAGGGGTGAAATGTAAATCGTATTGAGTTGTTGGAGGGTGTACATACATGTGATACCTCACGGCGTGAGATGAATCTCACGGAATTCTAACCCTCCTCCCGGCCCCACGAAATTGTGTGAAAAACTCCCGTAAAATTGCTAAAATCGATTCTTGTATGTTAGCAGATGTTGCTTCTAAAAATAGAATGAATTCAAGAACGACAACTCCTACGAAATTTTGTACTTCGTACTCAATTAGATTCATACTATTTTACATTGTACTCAATTTGATTGACACTATCGGTTATTTTCCAGAGGGGAAGTTATTAGGCAGCCAACCGTGCAGCCGTCTTTTGCACGGCCGTTTTTGAAAAATTGCGGCCAATATTTGGTTGTGTGGGTGAGGTAAAAAAAATAAAAAATAAATGTTTTTTTTTTGTTTTTTTTTAAACTCTTACTTTCTCAATATTTTTATGTTTTGTAAGTACAAAAATATAACAACAAACTTTAAAAGGACACTGTAAGTATTAAAGCACATTATTGAGCATAACCAAATAACAGCAAATTGTTTATCAATGGTTATTAAATAAAATATTGTTTAAAAACGGTTTTTATTCATTCTTGTTATCTCCCCTGACATCAATGAAGTAACTTGTTTAAAAGTGGATTTTTAGGTATTCGTTTATGGAATTTGGGTATAAAATACTGCTCGCGTGCTAAAAATAGTCCGCTTTATGTAGCTAGTTGTAGCGTTATATATATTCCTACAGGATCGTTTTCTTTATGAATATGGACCCAGGCCTACAGGATTGTTTTCTTTATGAATATGGACCCAGGCCTACAGGATTGTTTTCTTTATGGATATGTACCCAGGCCTACAAGATTGTTTTCTTTATGAATATGGACCCAGGCCTACAGGATTGTTTTCTTTATGGATTTGGACCCAGGCCTACAAGACTGTTTTCTTTATGGATATGGACCCAGGCCTACAGGATTGTTTTCTTTATGAATATGGACCCAGGTCTACAGGATTGTTTTCTTTATGAATATGGACCCAGGCCTACAAGATTGTTTTCTTTATGGATATGGACCCAGGCCTACAAGATTGTTTTCTTTATGAATATGGACCCAGGCCTACAGGATTGTTTTCTTTATGAATATGGACCCAGGCCTACCGGATTGTTTTCTTTATGGATATGGACCCAGGCCTTAAGGATTGTTTTCTTTATGGATATGGACCCAGGCCTACAGGATTGTTTTCTTTATGAATTTGAACCCAGGCCTACAGGATAGTTTTCTTTATGAATATGGACTCAGGCCTACAGGATTATTTTCTTTATGAATATGGACCCAGGCCTACAGGATTGTTTTCTTTATGAGTATGGACCCATGCCTACAGGATTGTTTTCTTTATGAATATGGACCCAGGCCTACAAGATTGTTTTCTTTATGAATATAGACCCAATCCTCAGGTCCATATTCAATGTTACGCCTAGGAAAAAGCTAATCTGGAGCACTGATTAATAGAGTGATTTGAAGGTCAATTTATCAAATTTACTTAATTTGTATAAAGTTCTAATTCTGTGGGTGGGGGGTTCTTGGCGAATTTAAATTCTGTGGGTGGGGGGGGGGTGGAAAATAATTCGAATTCTGTGGGTGGGGGGGGGGGAGTGGGGGGTTTGACTGTCGTTCTTGCCCCCCCAGGCCTTTTTTCCTGGAACAGCCCTTAGTTTTATAAAGGGTTCAAATCAGTTGAACATCATTGATAAACACCGAGTTTACCTCCTACCAGAATGTGGAGGGGTTTTATTTTATTGATCACTGATTGGTCAAATTGTTTTGATGATGTAACTTGTTTAAAAGTGTATTTTTAGGTATTCGTTTATGGAATTTGGTTATAAAATACTGCTCGCGTGCTAAAAATAGTCCGCGAAAAAACCTCCCAGATTTTTGCAAGAATCTCCCTTATTGTACTTACTACCATCTATATGTAGCTAGTTGTAGCATTATATATATTCCTACAGGATTGTTTTCTTTATGAATATGGACCCAGGCCTACAGGATTGTTTTCTTTATGAATATGGACCCAGGCCTACAGGATTGTTTTCTTTATGAATATGGACCCAGGCCTACAGGATTGTTTTTTTTATGGATATGGACCCAGGCCTACAAGATTGTTTTCTTTATGAATATGGACCCAGGTCTACAGGATTGTTTTCTTTATGAATATGGACCCAGGCCTACAATAGTGTTTTCTTTATGGATATGGACCCAGGCCTACAAGATTGTTTTCTTTATGAATATGGACCCAGGCCTACAGGATTGTTTTCTTTATGAATATGAACCCAGGCCTACAGGATTGTTTTCTTTATGGATATGGACCCAGGCCTACAGGATTGTTTTCTTTATGAATATGGACCCAGGCCTACAGGATTGTTTTCTTTATGAATATGGACCCAGGCCTACCGGATTGATTTCTTTGAGTATGGACCCAGGCCTACAGGATTGTTTTCTTTATGAATATGGACCCAGGCCTATGGACCCAGGCCTACAAGATTGTTTTCTTTATGAATATGGAACCAGGCCTACCGGATTGTTTTCTTTATGGATATGGACCCAGGCCTACAGGATTGTTTTCTTTATGAATATGGACCCAGGCCTACAGGATTGTTTTCTTTATGAATATTGACCCAGGTCTACAGGATTGTTTTCTTTATGAATATGGACCCAGGCCTATAAGATTGTTTTCTTTATGGATATGGACCCAGGCCTACAAGATTGTTTTCTTTATGAATATGGACCCAGGCCTACAGGATTGTTTTCTTTATGAATATGAGCCAAGGCCTACAGGATTGTTTTCTTTATGAATATGGACTCAGGCCTACAGTATTATTTTCTTTATGAATATGGACCCAGGCCTACAGGATTGTTTTCTTTATGAGTATGGACCCATGCCTACAAGATTGTTTTCTTTATGAATATGGACCCAGGCCTACAAGATTGTTTTCTTTATGAATATAGACCCAATCCTCAGGTCCATATTCAATGTTACCGCTAGGAAAAAGCTTATCTGGAGCACTGATTATAAGAGTGATTTGAAGGTCAATTTATCAAATTTAAGTTCTAATTCTGTGGGTGGGGGGTTCTTGGCGAATTTAAATTCTGTGGGTGTGGGGGTGGAAAATAATTCGAATTCTGTGGGTGGTTTTTTTTTTTGACTGTCGTTCTTGCCCCCACAGGCCTTTTTTCCTGGAACAGCCCTTAGTTTTATAAAGGGTACAAATCAGTTGAACATCAACGATAAACACCGAGTTTACCCCCTACCAGAATGTGGAGGGGTTTTATTTTATTGATCACTGATTGGTCAAATTGTTTTGATGATGTCATGAGAAAGTTAAGAATTGACCTTTTCATTAGCGTACATAACATACACGTTGGTTAAACATTTTTATTGATTGAGATGTGAACAATGAACTTTTCTATACACGTTTGCAGGAGTAAGTATCCTGACGTTTGTATCAATGTATATTCTTAAAACATGCCAGAGTTAAATTTAAAAAGGTGTTTTTGTCAGCGACGTGTCCACGAAATATTGAAGGTGTCGACAAAATAGTTCAATAACTTTGTCATAAGCTGGTAAGCATACATGAGAAACAACACATCCATCTACAAACAACACTTTCGGTCACCGAATGCACGGAAGAGGAGTAATTAATGACAGAGTTTTATGTAGAAAACATTCGAAATGACCTACCTCGTGTCATGTTTTCCGAGAAATATCCGCCATTTTGTGTGAGACTACGGTATCCTTTTGCTCTCCCCTAATATTGAGACTAACCGAAACGCGTCCTACCCAATGCATGTACGAACCGAGGGAGAAAGTAGCCACTCCATTAGGGATAACACCGCCTTGCCTGGTTGCTATCCAGTGACCAGACACGGTGTTGTTTACATTTGGCAAAATGTTTCAAGGACTGATAATGCCAGCAGCCAGTACGTTCGTCTATTATGCCCTTCTCCTGTAAATTCAACCACCCCTTAACAGATCAATCTGCGCATGCGCATTATAGATTGAAGGTATTAAACATTTCAATAACTATAAACTATCATCAAATAACCATCAAATGCCAAAGAGAAAGTGAAAAGCTGGCTTGAAGTAGGTCATGTCAACTGATCTAAATCGGCCAGAAGTTTCTATTGAATTCATGCTTTATGATTGGCTTATCCAAAAAGTGGTCCCCAGTGGGAAATGTGTAAATCTGATCAGGCATTTCGTTGTAATAATTTATTAAAATGGAAGCGAGTGAGAAAATACTTGACCTATTTTATTTTCTTATAAAAAAAGAAGCAAAAGTAAGCACATGCTGTTATGATTTTGTTGTATAAAAACGTTTAATTGCAGGATACTGATAACAGGTGTTTTACCTGTTTTACCCTCGTTTCCAGTGGTTTTCGCGAGTTTTGTAGACAGGAAAAAAACTTTGGCAATATTTGAATAGAATTTGAACACGGTCAGAAGTACACAAGTGGTGTTATTATGTCAACTGTAAGATAACGAATTCAATAGGGTGGCACGAATCAATAGGAAATGGAGATACATGTCATATTCAAAAAACACACATTCAAAACGGCTACAGTACAGTATAATTAGATCTACAAGTATGCTTACACCGTCGAAAACCCCAGGGATCAGTCTAGGCCGCGATTCCGCGATATTCTCGCATTAAAATCTCAAAAAGCGCATCAAAAAAAGACAAATGGAAAAATTGTTGCACCAAATTCGGGGAAATCCATTTTCACCATTTCGGTTCGTAATGTCACCATTTCGGTTCATAACGAAAATATATTTGTTTATATTTCATTTTAAATCTCAAGTAAATTTGTTCAGATGCGTTTATTCACGATTAAAACATATAAAATGAAAAAATATCAAATTATTCGAAAATCACATGAAAAAAATATCGGTAAACTTCCGGTTCGCTTTTTTTCGCGGACGCGGCAGTGTCAAAGAAAATCGATTGATTATGAATAAACACGGCCATTTTTATAATTTTTTCACTACTGGGAATGAGCCAGAATGCAGGAAATCACATCTAAATTTCAAAATGTTTTGGGCCCCAGACCCGCCTATCGGCCTCCAGCGCTATCTCTATCTATCTATCTATCTATCTATGGATAGACCCTTCTTAATATTGCCTCATGAATATTCATAACAGTTTCCAGAACGAGGCTGAGTTGGCAAACATCTCTGTAGCAGAAGCCAGCGTCCTTAGAGATAATGGCTACTTCATACAGTGACAGAGATATTTCTCTTATTCCAAATATTTCCTTTGCATTTGTTGAAAATTATATCAAAGATACCAAACAGTCATCTGGTGATAAATCCATCAGCAAAAGATATAACTATTATAGTGAGGGATATATTCAAGATCTCAAAGGTAAGAAACCATTCATTATACTGATCACATTAATCTAGGTTACTAGTACAATTTAGTGGTGAGAATCAGATTCAGTTACAACCAATACACCGATGCACAGTTCCGAAGTGCATTATGAAAATCTATCCAGAGTTAACGTTCTTGAAATGCGAGTTAGAATTCTTGGAAACTGCGTGTCGAACATACAATGGCACTGACCTGTGCCGTAAACAATTGTTCTAATGGGGCGTATTGGTTGAAAAAATGGAAAGATCAACTGTGCAGTGAATGTGGATGCCTTCACAAAGAAAAACACTGCAAATGTGATCCACCTTTCAGGTAATTGTCTGGAAAATTGTACTCGTTCATAATATAGCGTCGGTGGGTGGGGTAATGCAACACTACCAATTTGTTTCAAACAGAAAATTGTATACGTTTCGTTCCCATTTTAACGTAGTCGCGGATAAATATAGTAACGCCAGCGCGTGAGGCAATTTACATATATTTAGTGTGCATAGAATATAGTTCTTAACATGGACACAAATTATGACTGTTATAAGCAAATGTAGAAAAAATGTAGTTCCATGTTTTCCGGCAGTGAGAAAAGTTCTTATATGCTCACTGTGAAAATATAAACAATAAGAATATAAGGTTTATTATAACCATACAATCCACTATTTCACTGGGAAGTATATAATAAAATGTTATTTCTGCTGTATATTAGTTTTATTTCTTATTTTTTTCTACTACTTGCCCAGCATCGATTATAAGCGCAACTGTGGCCGGGATGGTAAAAAAACGTCTCGCCTTTCACCGCTGCATGTTCGAATCCCACTGGGAGTTCAACTTGTGAGAAAGTGAGATTCTTACGAATAGAAATCAGGGAACTTTCCCTACTCTTACAAATATCAATGATTCATGTTTGTAGGATATGCTCTAATATTTCTCCTGATTTACGTCCGCATCGGAGAAGACACTCAATACTTATTAGCACAGGTAGAGATTGAACCCTGTCCCTTGTTTATAAGGTCAGCATCCTAACAAGTCTATCAACTGGGCAACACCAGCCTTTTAAATACAATTATTACCTTAGGGTGTGGACAAACAAACACTACTAAAACAACATTTTTTTTAACAAATATTTTTTTATAGCAAATAAAAACAAATATATATATATATCATTTAATGCATAAACATGTTGCAAATATAGTGATGCCAACCTCGTTAGCAATTCATGTCTGTATTTAACATTACTTAATTTTAAGATTTTTTTGTCTGGAGTTTGTCTTATGTGTAAACTTTGCCTAGCTGTTAAAGAAACTAACCTGACAATGGCAAAATTACACTTCATAACCATTTATCAACATTCTATCCAGGTTAAATAATAATGTATATGTGCCAGTTAAAAGTATAGGTTTATTCATGTTCTTAAACTACCTGTGGTTGAATATGAATAAAATGAAATACGAGCTGGTAACTCTCAATTTGACGAAACAGTTTTGAGATTTGGCTTGGCTGGTAAATTCATTTATATCGTGTCTACCCATTTTTATGGAGTTTTATGTATGTGTAAACTTTATTTTTTCACTGATTCATCTGCATGTCTTTTTCCATCAGTTTTTTCTTCTGAATTTAACAGTTTATCAATAACAAACTTTTCCCAAAACCAGGAAATGTCTTTGATTATTTCCAAAAAAAAAATCTTATCAAAAGGTATTCTTATACACATATGGCCATGAAAGGTAAAAACAAAAAAATCACAGTACTGTCTCCCAGTAATGCCCATTTGTCCCTGTATTTGATAAAAATAAGGGTGATTTTTTTTCAATGATACACTTTTATCTTTTAAAATTATGAGATACGGAATATTATCTGGAGATGGTTTCTGGTCTTTGACCGATTCTGGGCATTTAATTTCACATAGGCCTTCGCCACAGCACTTACATTTAACAAGCAAATCTGGACTTGCAGAAATGAAATGTTTTTCTTTAAAAATAACCATCCCAGAATCTTCACAATTGAACTGTTTGTGTTCAGTTTTCATCATGGCACTATATGCCCGTTTGGCAATTGGTTCTGAAGAAATGCCATGTTTCATCGCCTTTGTCTGTATACACTGGGCCGTACCCATAACAGCATTAATCACGGAAGTAGCATCTTCCTCTGTGCTCTTTCTTAGAGATTTTGTTCGACAGCACACCCGGTGAAAGAGACTAGCTGTAATGCGTCCTCTACGGTGGTCTTTCCATTCATCTGAATGACTTTGGGTCACAGTAGCTGTGTTTACCAAAGAGATTGTTCGGCATTCATTTCAATTTTCGTCAAAAACAGTTCCTTTCTCTCTTCTGGACTTAGTCCATCTTTTGGCACTTGTTTACCGAGTTCAATTAAATTTGATGGTAACGGAGTAGCTTTCTCTACAGACACATTAATTCGTCTCTTATCCATGTTCAGGGAAAAATACGAATCTGGTATATGATTCTTTAACAATGAATGCAAGTCTGTTCTAGTTTGATTTTTATCTTGCAAATTTGTTTGCTGACTTTTATTTAGAGGTGTAAAGCTCTTTTTCTTGGTCGACTTTTCGTTTTCCTTCTCTATATCAATGGGAAGCTTAGTATAGTGGCATTTTTTCCAAAGGAAATCAGCCACTTTACCAGGCTTTATTGACGTTTTCTTTTTTGGGATAGTCCATTCACAGGTTTTACTTGTACATGTCGGTCTGGTCATTCCTGTCTTTACCGCATGCTCCATCCTAAACAAAACCCCTGCTATATGGTTACAGGAGCCCAACATACCGGCTGTACAAGAACAATATGCCTGTACTACCTGTCCACCTGGAACATCTCCAGAGTCTTTTTTCAGTATAAGCCACACTTCATACGCTTTGTTGTTTATGGCTTGAGACAGGGTCACCTTAGATTTGACCATGCAGTATTCGCTGGATTCAATGTCATGATAAAGTAACTCCTTGACCCAGTCACCAGAGAAGTATCGAAGGCTTTTCCCTCTTTATATTCATTCATTAGTCGCTTCATCAAATGTTCACTGTTTTTCGTATTTAAATACTCTGAAATGTCCATGATGTAAACAGCCGGCCATTTCATCATACCTTCCTTTTCACCGATCCATCCACTTTTCACTGATAAAGGATCGTCTACACACAGTCCATCGATGCTTAGTTTTGCCTTGTATTCTGCAAGCAGGCGTATCTGATACTGTTCAGCATCTAGGTCCACAGGGAGGTTCTCATCCCATGCGCAAAAAGCTCTGAAAACAAGAACAAAAACATATTTACTATTTGGCTATGCAGTTAAGTTTCATACAGAGCGTATGTACAATGTAATCACTTCTGACAGTACTGTACAGTAACAAACCAAACATGACATCATACAAACTAGTTGTTTATCATATAATCTTTAATTTCATGAATTAAAAACATTGCACTTTTACGGTTTTACTTATTTCAAAACAACAAATAACAAATGCAAACAACATCGAGTCATATTTTCTTTATTACACGCGACACGGATAATTTGTTTACGCCCGTGTCACGTGACGTATGTAAACAAAACCTACAGTACACAGTTAAAACACAAACAACGCGATCTGAAACTGTTGTTCTAGATACCTGTTCAACTATAATTCACCTCGTTAACAGTTGCTATTTTCCTTTAAAACCACAGACGATCAAGAAATACTCGACCATTAAAAAGATGTTCATGTCATGATTCAACAATTTTTCGTAACTTACCTTGCTGTTAATTCTTCAAAATTCCCATTGATCGGCTTCTTTCTAAGTGACAAGTATACCCTCAAGGTATTGGATGACCATAATTTAAATTTCTCTAGGGTCATGTCACCTAAATCGGCCGTTTTCATCGATTTTCACACTGTTTTTGACAGGTATCGTAGTCTTTCCCTTTACAACAACAAGCACAATGGCGGACGTATTGATTTTTTACTCGTACATCCGGCACTTTCTCTCTTATCGATTTTCTGAACGAAACTTTGCATCGGTGTATTAATCTTCATTCTGCAAGCACTTCTTTTATTAGGTCTTCAAGGCCAGTGCTATTATATAAAGCATTTATTACACATCCAATTTATAGGAAATGCTATACAATGTTCTGTTGATAACAAATAACAAATAGTTCAATTCTTGGCCCTAAATTCCTGATTTTATCAAATTAGATACCCTATTACTCCCTGGGGAATCTCTGCTGGTTGGTACAATCATACCGTGTTTCATGTAATAAACTCAAAATAGTTTGAACCTATTACATCCACTTCAAATTATAACTATCAGTGTTTTTTTAGCAGTATGACTTGGTTCAAGAGTATCAGGGAAATGTTTCAGATCCCAAAGGAAAAACTAAAAGCCAAATCAATTATCAGTAAGCATATATATTTATTATTTTTCAAATAAACAAAAACTATAGATTTAAAAACAAATTTAAAGCCAAACGATAATACACAAGTTAAATGACGACAATAACATTAACAGTTCTTGTATTGCGAAAATCATAACAAATTTCATTTAGAATATGACACTATTGACATTTATTATTATAAAAAAAATCTTTCATTTTCAGATAAACTTCCTTGTAAGAGAAGCAAATGAGCCGTCCATATCATTGGCAAATTGCTTATGCGTTATTGGATTGTCAGGAGCATGTGGACATATTGTTAGGGCCCTATATCAATTGGACAACTATATGAAATTGGGCCCGAAGGCACTGCCTGAACATATTGCAAATACATCCCAACACCAAACATGGCACACATCTAGAGGGGAAAAGATTCATGGCAAAGCCGTCCAAGATCTTGAGTTAAGTGGCTATTCAAGGTCAGGGTCATTGAGCGGAAGTATTAAATCCACCTTGTACAACCCAGTAAGAGATAGTGGGATCCACTGGAAAGACCATATCCAAACATTGAAATCTGTGGACAAAAGAATGCTAATTCTGCCAGCTATCCGTCAGAATATATTGGACACAGTTGATACAAAGTTCGGAAAAGTTACTTTTGTAGCTTGAGTATGACTGTGAATTAAATACAAGATATGAGGGTTGCTGTGTTTTAAGCTCTGTGCAATCTATTATTACCCTTGTTCGCGGATAGACATTTTTAAAGCACTCTGACATATGATGTTGTATTACATCAGATGATAGCCATATTGGGATAGAACCTATAACAACATACACAAAACTTGCCCATGTAACAATTATTCTACTAACAGATGTTCTGAAACATTAAAACTAACACTTAAATCTTGTTCAAACAAGCTAGGACGGAATCTACTAAAGAACATAAACATTTAATATATAAGAAACATATTTCGCTTTCTGCCAGCAAGACTCGTTGTGTTTGATGGCTGAGAATATGCACTTTGCATATTATTTGCAAACGGCTGAATACATTGAAAAAATGTTAAAAAAGTGCAATATGTGGGAAATTCAGAGTAAAAATTTATCATAGCATCATCATTGGAAAATCTATTTAATCCAAATCTTTCTAAATCTAGCTTTTTTTCAACGAGGCACATTGTTCTGTTTTGTCCTTCAATTGATCCTCCAGATCTGCTTTATATTTTTTTCAAGTCTTCTTCTTCTGTGACAATGCAACTCTGTCTATCGCCAACTTTGAACAACGTCCATTTCTTCCTCATCACCAGAGTCGTAATCCAAACTGAAAAGTATAGGATGTGAAACTGAATAATGGCTAATGGGGATTACTAGTAGAAAGTATCATATATAACATCAACAATTTCAGGGCTTTTTTAAAATGATGTTTATTAGGGCTGCGTACCGGTTTCCGGTATATATCGAATACCGGTATTTAGGGTTCGATCGATATATCGTATCGAACGTGTCCGTATCGGTCAAAATATCTCTCTCCCACTGCATACAGTACAGCTCACGCGAAGCCCACACTTTACTCTTTCACGCCGAGTGAGGAATTTACAAATCGCGTAATTACGCGGAGTTTCGATGATAAAACAACGCGGAGTCGGAAAAGCTTCTCGGCGTACTTGCGCCACAAAAGTACGCCACGATACTCCGCGAAGACAAACTCCGAGTTCGCCGAGTAAAAACTGCACAGGTAAGAGGTGCAACTTTTCTAATTGCAGTCATTTTAATGCATAATTATTCAATAACTTTAGAAAAAAATCGAAGCAGAAGACTTTTTGTTTTGTTTTGGAAAATCGGATGTGGGAATATTTGAATGCCCGGATTATCATATGTATACTGGGTCACGGGCGCCGGGTCACGACATTTATATGGCGGTCCTTATTACCGTCTTCGCGGCGACTGAACATAATATTCAATTAGTAATTATACTGGAAATTATTATTTTCTTTTTAATTAGTCTTTCTTTGGAACAAATTTTACTATTCTGATGTTTATTATTACATAGATGGGTTCTTTAGTCAGAAATAATCAGAAAAATGGTAAAGAATTCCGGGTCATAAACCCTTTATTAGTGCCGCCTTGTTAAAAGATATATACATGGCTAAGGATTATGGGTATTTAGTATTTATGTCGGTAGGAAAACTCTTGACTTTCGGACAACAAAAACGAACAAAACTTGTGATTAAATGCATTGAAATATGTATTTGTTTCGAAATTTATTCATTGTATTTATCAGTCGAGTCAACTCTGCATATAAAAGATGCACTCGGCGCCTCATTGTTTGTACTTTTCTGGCGATTGATTGCATTTTTGACATCTGTATTTTTCGACATCGGGGGATATTCTATCAGCAGAGAGGTCGTGCCTGAATGACGATGCCTTGGATGCAATGATATTCTTGAAAAAGCATTCAGATAAAGCTTCTGTGTTTACTTTTTGAATGAATAAATGACGAAACGTTTACATTTTAGTCTTTTATTACTGCTGAAAAAATATCATATGATATATCGAATATCGATCATTTTGTATCGATACAAATATTGTATCGATCATTCTGACCGATACGCAGCCCTAATGTTTATGGTAAAAATGAAATCTATTAGCAAAGAACACTTCTCTAACCTTTTATTGTGATTAGCTTCATTCGCCAGCATATTTCTGTTTTCCTTCTTTCATCACCTTTTGCACCGGTCCACAAGAAGACGGTTGGAACTGCATCTTTCTTTAGACCTTTTTCACAGGACCCCATGATCTGTAATCTTGCTTTTTAAAATATCTTGAACAGACAACAGTGGGGTTTGTAATCTGGAATAGTCAATAGTAAAATAGTTTACTAAATGTTTGAAATTATTTTGGAGCACTACGGTAAATGCATGAACACACATTTGCCTACAATTATGTGCCCGAATAAATATTGAAATGTATGTTATTGTTTGTGCCTGTTTTACTATTTAAGCATGTTTATTATTCAGTGAACTTGCTATTTAAAGTTTTCAATAGATATTCATGACAAATATTGTGTAAAAAGTATGTTTTTCATTATCCATGCATGTTCAATATATTACAGTTTAATTTAATTTGTATATAGAGTTACCTGAAAGTTTTCTCCTGTATCTCTTCTAATTTTCACTATCTATTTCTTCTTTTGATCTTTGTCTTTTGGAATTCTATGAAAATGTACATCTTGCTGATATCTACCATCCCCATTACATCCTTGGACACAACAATGTTGATTACTCCTACCTAATCTACTGCCTGTTTCTACTGTATTAGCCATTACTGCTGAGTGTGTTTGCCAATACAGCCTCGTTCTGATATTCATGCATAAATATTGAGAGTGGTCTATACTGCATCACCCTCTTTCGAAGATTATGTGCAGGTGCGCGTCTGTGCAGTTGTAATTTAAAAGATGATAAAGAGTAAAATAAGGTGAAGGTGAAATAAAGATGAAAGTGTTATGTATGTTAAAAGTTCGATGAAGAACAAAGCGATATTTAAAAGATAAAAGACAGCGTTTTAATTTATGGCATTTGGTGGCTAACAGAGCAAACTGACGGCTTGACTGAATCTAAGCTAGGCAGCATGGCAATGTTAGTCGGCAGGCTATTCCATTGTACCACAGCAAGCGGAAAGAATGAATATTTGTAATAGTCAACGCGTGTGTGTATTTGACGAAAAGCTAATGGATTTGACAGTCTAGATAGTCTCACGGGATGCTGGACATATGACGGCATTTGGATGGCAACTAGCCCATGGATGATTTTGAAAAATAGGCAAAGTCGGGCGTCGGAACACCTGTCCTCGAGAGAGCGCCATTTCAGGTTGTTAAGCATAGTTGTGCCACTGGATTGATAGGAGTAATGATTGTGTACCCACCTCGCGGCTCTTCTTTGTACCATCTCCAACTTGTCTATATTGTGTTTAGTATACGGGCTGCACACTGGGGAGGAGTACTCTATCACTGGGCGGACTAGTGCTTTGTATGCGGTTGCTCTTATACCTGGGTTTTTGCTTCTGATGTTTCGCTTTATGAATCCCAGAGTTTTGTTACCAGATGTACTTGCCTTCTGAATATGGTTGTTCCAGGTAAGAACTTCCAAATTTAGAAGTTGGAGTCAATTAAGAATCTAAATTTAACAGACGTTTACAAGCCATGTTTGCTATTACAGTATTGGTAATTTTTTTCATCTTGACATAAGTTATATAGGAAACATACGTCAAGGGTAATTAAATCAATTAAGGCCATTGTTCTGATCTCATCTTTTATTTTAATAGTATTAATTTCTAAAAATAGCATGTAATCACTTTTGATTTCTTTAATTTTCAACACCCGACAAAGTTTGCTACACTCATTAACAAACATCAACCATAGATTCATTTTCGTTGTTTAATCGTCCGCCACGCTTGCCGATGTTTGTATAAGAGCTTAAAACCCGATATCAAGCTGTGTTGTCTTAATCCTATTATTACTTAATTGCATCAATTATCTTCTCAGAGAGTGTCAGACAGTTTGTTTACAAAATGTTATTTGCAAGCGTCAATGATCCACAATATACACGTGTGATCAATCGACTGGTTATGATAATTTTATTAGTTTTTGTAATCAGCCAGCGAACGTTATTCATGTAGATTAGTGAACCAGTCCACTTTTCTATTAGACTGTTACACTGCGCATGTCCACTAAGAGCACTGTGTAGCAGTCTATTTTCTATATCCGCTTACGGCATTGAAAATGTGTAAATATCAGCTTTTATTTTCCTTTCGCAAATCATTTTCGCAAAAGCTTAAAAAAGATCGCAAATGTTTCTTTTCTTTCTCCATCTGCGACATTGGCGAATCACAGAGAAGGCCCAGCATCCATTGTAGGGCACGAAACACATATATAATCCAATGAAAGATCACTCCAATGGCTGCAAAGTTCATATCTGTGGCTAATAATTTTTTTTTTCACATATTACATACCTTTATACCATTTTAAACTATAAACATGAAGTGTTTGCCGAAAAAAACAATTAAATCGTGTGTATTTGTGTAAACATAGGCTATATTTGGGTAAGTCGTATCCGATTTGATAACAATGAATTTTAAAAAAGGGATGCAAAGTTCATTATCTGCTGATATATATTTTTTTTTACAGATTACATTCATTTATACCATACTTAACTATAACAAGAGGTCAATGACCTTGAAGCTCTACTGACTGATTTTGAATTCAGGAAGAAGTCGCTACAGACTTGTTTTTCGAAAAATTATTTTTAGCTGTGGCGGCCATCTTGAATTTTCGGCCGACCTGAAATTTTGCTAGGATCAATTAGACACCAAGAGCAACATTCCTGTGAAGTTTCATGAAAATCCGTCAAGTAGTTTCAGAGGAGTAGCCGCTACAAGTTTTCATTATATAACTCTATGTAAACAAAGATGGCCGCTGACAGCCATGTTTACATCGAATCAATTTTTGACAAGGACCAACATCATATCATGCTGATCATTTTAGAAAAAGTCCCATATCAATAACACTTATAGTTTTCAAGAAGTAGTCGCTACAAACTTGTATTTTGAAAATCTATTTTTAGCCATCTTGAATTTCCGGCCGACCTGAAATTTTGCTAGGATCAATAAGACATCAAGAGCAAAATTCGTGTAAAATTTCATGAAAATCTGTCAAGTAGTTTCAGAGGAGTAATCGCTACAAGTTTTCATTATATAACTCTATGTAAACAAAGATGGCCACTGGCAGCCATGTTTACCGTCGAATCAAAATAATGTTCGACTCGGATAACCATCATGTCATGTTGATCATTTTAGAAAAAGTCCCATATCAATATCACTTCGAGTTTTCAAGAAGTAGTCGCTACAAACTTGTTTTTTAAAAACCTATTTTTAGATTTGGCAGCCATCTTGGATTTCACATCAACATAATTTTTGCTAGGATCAACTAGACTACATGGGCAACATTTCTGTAAAGTTTCATGAAAATCCATTAAGTAGTTTCAGAGGAGAAGTCTCTACAAAAAAAAGTTTACAGACAGACGGACGCCTCACCACGGCATAAGCTCTGCTGATTCTGCTGATCTCTGATCAGTCGAGCTAAAAATGAAGTATTTGCCGAAAACAACAATTAAATCGTGTGTATTTGTGCAAACATAGACTATATTTGGGTAAATCGTATCCGATTTTATAACAATGAATTTTAAAAATGGCTGCAAAGTTCATATCTGCGGCTAATATATTTTTTTTTTTCACAGATTATATTCATTTATACCATACTTAACTATAAAAATGAAGTATTTGCCGAAATAAAACAATAGGGTGTATTTGGGTAATTCCGATGTATTTGGGTATATTTGGGTAGCATGGTGTTCTATGGTTTGACGAAAAAAATAAACTGTAAACAATATTTAAAGAAAAAGGAAACTCAAATGCTTTCTGTGACCCTTCTACTAAATTGCTATGATATAAAATGTAATTAATTTTACATAAAAAAGTGAGAATTAGATTTGAAAATAAGGGTACCCTCATTGAGCTTATTATTTTAAAAGTTCTATGGTATCAAGGTATGCACATATTGTGTATCCTGCATTTGTTAGAAACTGGCATAAGGTTCAGTGGGTGACCATTTCTAGAAACAATAATGTACAACAGACTCATCAGACTAAAGATTAATGAATTGTATAACCTTCAAGGTAATGGAAACAGCATTTATGGAGACTAGGGGTTATGAATTTTAAAGATCATAAGGAAAATGGCAACATTTTGCATTATTTTGAAATATCCTTTTATTTATGATAAAGTGCTTTGTGGGGTATAGAATCACTTGGGTTAAACGTCTAATTTTAAAGTGAATGGAAAATGTTTATTTAATTTCTGATTTAGATTTACCCTTTTAATAGTTGTATGATAGCAACATTTCTAAAATTATTGTCCGGAAACTGTGAAAAGGCGTTTTTGCACCAATATTTACATAATTTCATTTTATCCTTAAAAGTGCCAAACTTCAACAAGTTACCTTAATTGATGATTGCATTTTGACTTTTGTCCCTTACATTTGTTAAGGCCTAATAAAAAAACATGTGTGTTTCCGGTTTCCCGACCGACCCTACTTTATCAGCGCCGACCCTAAATATTTTTAGCAGAAAAAAAAAAATATTTTTTATTCAAATGATAATTTTATTAGCCAGAGTTGTTAAGCATCTAATCTGGATTGCAAAGGTTATCAAAAAGTTGCCTTAGTACAAAAATGGCATAATATATGCGAACAATATATATAAAAAAAATATCTAAAAAAACAACTTTTTCCTACCTACCTACCCTAACTTTTTGACAGGGTGAAACCAGAAACACACATTATTTTTTTTTTAGGCCTAAAACAGCAAATATTTATTTCTGAGTTTATTGTGACAGTATGAATTTTTCGTTTCAAAATCACACTTCATTCAGGTAGTATAGAATCATTTTTTCTGAGAGGTGTTGCACATAGTGATATATTTTGCATGGAAAAATGTCCCAAATAATTTCACCGTTGAATAAATGTATGCTTGCTTATATGATATATCTTCAAAATGATATATAGGGTACTATAGAAACCACAGCGTCCGAACGCAATGGCATCGTAGGTCCACACTGTACTGCAAACAAGGACTTGAAACTACAATGAAAGAGACAAAAAACAACAGAAAGGGTGGTGAAGACAGGGTTACCGACTTGGAACGGTCAGTAGGCAATAAGGCCTACTGGTTAGCTTGAATCGATTTTATATGCGCATAATCCTCGCTATTATCCTGTCTTCAGCGCCCAAATAGACAAGACAGTGTAAACAAAACTACATCCCATCAAAAGGAAATCTCTAACAATAAAGTCCACATCCAGAGAAACTAACTAAAGATACACATACAAAATAATAAACATCTCAGGATGTATCCAGAATCGTACTGAACAACCATAGTAGTTGCAGCTAAAGAGAAAACCAATCTAGGGTACTACCAGAAAACCCGAGGGACGAAAGCTCATGCACCCACCTCCCTTAGTTGGGGTTTCAGTAGGTACAATCATAGAGTCCCAAGAGGTAGTCCAGACATCGCACAAGTGAAAAGTGAAGCGTAATGACTGATTGTAGTGTAGCACAAGTGAAAAGTGAAGCGTAATGACTGATTGTAGTGTAGAGGGGTCAATCACTAAACATGCAGTGCGCTGTAAAACCTAAAGAGTTATATCCTTTTCTGACGAACTTCCTGATTAAATTTGTAAAGCTTTCAAGCCTGGAAAGTTTTAAAATAATCTAAAATATATGAGCTGAGAAAATTGAATTTAAACCAGAAATGATTCTTTACTACCAATGATTCTATACACCCCAATATTGTACCTAAAGTAATCACATCTATAAAATAATTATCGTATTTTAGCAGAGATGCATACTGTTTTATAGATTGGGCACTACCGTGATACCACAGAACCCTTGATATCATAGGAAGCCAGTATAAATCGTGCCGCCGTTAAAATCAAGCAAATGGTACATTTTGTCTCAATTGAAATTCAATCCAAGGGTGATCCCTGAAACCCATGACGCCGGGATACTGCCAAAAAGAGGCGGTTCTCGACATCGTCAAATAAATGAGACTAGATCTAAGTAAACAGCGACGCTATAATTGGCTTCGGTACGGAAATTATGAACAACCTACCTTCTTTTCGCCCAAATATACACCAAGATATAGGTATGAAACCACCAATTATTGGGGTGATACTATTTCCCGGTCGATTTCCCGGTTACTTCCCGGTTAAAACCCGGTTGAAAAGGGATGGCAAATGTGATGAGTTTGTTGATGTTTCTGATGTTTTAATGATCTTTATGCCTTATATGTGTATTCATTTTTTCATAATCACTAAAAATAATGTTGGGAAAAAGCAAAAACTAGTTTAATTAAGTCTTGAATATTGCCATTTTTTCTCAATAGTTTGACTGTTTTTGGTAATTCCCGGTTCAGTTACACAGATATTTAAAGCCTAACAAAGCCTGAACAATTGAGAATGAATTGTTTTATTTTATAAAGTATGGAATGTTTAGCACATTACAATAATAAAGAAGAAAAGACATTGTAAAATAAACGTTTTATTGCTTCGTTTCCAACACCCATATTTCGTGTAAAAATGCCGTAGAAATTACAGGTGAAGCGTTTTTCCTGCACGTCATCAGAAACAGTATTTGCTATAGCTACATAGTTAAGAAAACGAGATACGAAGTCATATTTACTTACGTACCTGTATATCCATGAATTGGTGTAATATTTTATCAATTTAAGAAATTATGACAACATGGATATAAATAAATATGTATTATTATTATAGTGTATAGGTATATGATGACAATAATATGCTTTATTTATGCGTTCATCCATTATTTACTGACTTCATATTGCATATTGCTTGTTCTAATTGGGGTATAAAAATCTGCCACAATTGGGAAAATCGATCAAATTCAAATGCCACATAGAGCAACATCAAAAAAAAAAGACCAATCAGTGACCAGAAATAAGACGTACCAATACATTGTGGTAGGTGATAAACTCGGTCTTCATCCTTGACGTTCAACCAAGTTTGCTATTAAAATTAAGGTATCTACAGTGTGATTCTTTTAAAACCCTGCATACATGCACATTCATGCAATTCGATTCAATATATGTATCTTTCAAAATCAAAATCTTAAAAATTATATATCGTCTTTTTACTCTACCAAAGATTTTTATTTTATTATATAACCTAAAGATAAAAACTGAGTAACACAAACTTTATCACCTACTGAAAATAAGATAAAAACTCAACATCTCTGCAATGGAAAATTATAAATTAATGATTTGCTGCCACTTCAACTCAAATATGGATAATGCAGCAGATTTGTTGCAACTTCAACTCATGTATGGATAATGCAGCTGTATAATTTTCATAAAGAAAACTACTTTTCCACGTGAAAAATCACCAGAAAAGATGGGATCGCAAGACATGTAAGAAAGTTATTGTTTGTTTTCTAAACATGTCAAGGGTACAGCTGTTTTCGTAGATTCGAAAATGTTCATCATTGACATTGATCCAGCAAAACCTATCAATACGCTTCTTATGCATACAACAACTAAATCGAATAGAACTGGGCAGTTTCCCTTACTTATAATGCCCGTTTCCATCAGAAAGGGAGGGATTTAATTACTTTTCATTATCGGAACTACGTTCAATGCAGTTGGTGATGGTTAACCTATCGAACAAGCGGTTTTGATCACACGCGTGTAAGCTTGCGTATAAAAGCTTCGACTAAAAGACTATGGTTCTCTGGGGTTGAGCCACCTGATATAGGACAGGCCAGGAAGGCATTATAGTGTAAAGAACAAAAAGTCTACAAATAGAACTAGTTATAATGTTTCTAATATTGTTTACGACAGTTTAAGTGATAATACTACTAATCATAGACCTAGTCATAATGATTTTAATGATGTAATTACTAGTCAAAATCACATTGATATTGATAGTACTTTTCTAGATAATTATACTGTTGGTCAAAATATTAATTCTGGTGGTAACATTTTAATTGATCTCTAATGATACAAGTACCATGAAAATTGTTTGTTTAAACATTTACGGTTTTATTTCTAAACTTAAATTTCCAGAAAAAATCTGTGATTCATATGACGTTATATGTTTCGTCGAAACTAAGCTTGATAAGTTAGATAGTGCACAGACCTTATGTCTGTGGATATCTGTGGATAGTGTTGAGATTAAAAACTTCAAAAAGGTGTCATTGTTAAACCGGCAGAATGAACAGTTCGTTCAGGCGAAATTGCTGTTTTTGTTAAAGAAAATGTTTTTGATAATGTCCACTTTATAAAAGGTGATTCGGAAAATACAACATGGTTTACAGTTACTAGTTCTTTGTTTTATGAGTTAGTGTTATTTGGGGTTGTTAACATCCCATCGGATCATAGTTCAATTTAAGGCTTTCGATGATAGATAGATATATATTTATTTCTAATTTCCAATAGGCTTAAAAGCCCGTGAGGATACAGTATACTATTTCACAAAGCATGGCAACAGTGTAGGTATAACAAAAACATTAATGTCTAATTATAAATATGCAGTTTATCTTAACTGAACTGATACAATGAGAAGGCGTATATATAACACTTCCTTACATAAATCAATTACAATTCCTCATAGATACCCGTCGTTGAGTGAAGACAAGTTTTAACCCAGTAAATGAAAACACTTCACTGACAGTCAAACTACAAGACACGCAGTCCCAGTAAATGAAAACACTTTACTGACGGTCCGTATTACCAGTGTGCTTGCATTTTTCACCAAAAAACTTTTCTAAGTAAAATGGTCAATACACTTTTTATCATAATGATTAATGCATACATAAGTATACAAAGATGACATATAAGTTTACAACCATGACATATTACATACATTACATACATTATATTTAGAAATATCTAATTTCTGTATAGTGTTTCGTTTCGTAACTAAAATCATAGACATATATCCATGCTTAAATGCTCTTAAAACAAAAGTACAAAGTTTGCGAATATATCTTATTTTGTGAATTTAATAATTCCAGAAATTTGATCATATTCGGCCTCTTATAAAAAATATTTAGGAATATATTGCTTCCTTGGCATTATGTATGTTTGGCATTCCAACACAAAATGCAACTCATCTTCAAGTTTATTGCAAAATAAACATAGTCTATCGTTAAAAGGAATTATATTTGGTTTAACCCATCTACCCGCTTCAATGTGCAGCCTATGAGATAACGCCCGTAATTTAGTTAGTGCTTGACACAGTTTGAAAACATTTATATTATCTAGATATGGTTTAATCTGAAATTGTGCAATATGTATATAAAAAACTGCTCTAGTGGAGTTTTCTAATTGACTGTGCCAATTTTGAACAAAATTGTCATTCAACCGTTGCTTTACTATTGCAAGAAATATATTACAGTTACCAACACTCTGTTGTAACCGTGCATCATAAAATCCAAGAGAGGACAGTAAGTGTTTTAACTGGGAAAGATGTACGTCACAGTCATTAATCATCATGTTGTAAACTATTTTCACATATTTACGATCATGTACTCTCATGATTTTTAACCAATATTTAATAATTATCAAATGAATTATTAAGGCATTGTTATCCTTTAAATGTATCAGAAACTGAACCGGGAATTGCCAAAACCAGTCAAATTATCGTGAAAAAACAAACAATATTCAACACTTAATTTAACTACTTTTTTTTTCTCAACATTTTTTTTAGTGATTATTGAAAAATGAATACATATACATGTGTCATTAAAACCGGGTTTTAACCGGGAATTCGACCGGGCTTCCGGGGGTGCTATTTTTACACATGGGTCAATACCTAACCAGGAAGTTTTTGTTAGGAAGTTCGATGTTGTTAGATTTTGCATTAGACTTATAACGCTTAATGCAAAAGGTGTTGATGATTCATGATCGTTCCTTTCACAGGTATATTTTATCTTTATTAGGCCTATATATTAATTGTTCACAAATTCATGTTTTATACAGTATCATGGTGTGTTACGGTATCGGTTTGACGAAAAAAATAAACTGTAAACAATATTTAAAGAAAAAGGAAACTCAAATGCTTTCTGTGACCCTTCTATTAAATTCTTATGATATAAAATGTTTTACGTAAAACTGTCAGAATTAGATTTGAAAAGAAGGGTACCCTCATTGAGCTTAGGCAAAATAAAATTATACCTTTGTTTACTGTAACATTGCTGAAAAAAATAGGGTAGGTAGGTAGGCATTATTTTTTGGCGAAGTTACATTTAAGGTGGCGATGAGCTTTGATGAATGGGAAAATGTAACTACAATAGATAACAATATGAAATTGTGTTTGTTTTCTTGTTTCCCAAAAGGCCTGGTAACAACTGGCTCTTTTCCCCAAACACTTGAAATTTGAAAATTGCGCCGTGATCGCATTAACATTATTATTTTTTCAACATTTTTTGTTTTCAATTTTTTGTCTCGCCTTTTCGAAGAAAAAAAAAGACGTGTTGCTTTTCCGGTGGCGGCGGCGTCAACATTCAAGTTTTGCGTTTAGGTCATTTTCCCACAAACTGTATGCACTAGACCTTTCAAACTTTGCTTATAGTTGTATCTTGGGTGGTACATCGCAACGTGACAAAGCAAATGTGGAAGTGACCTTGACCCTCCAAGCAAAGGGCAGATAACTTACTAATTTTTAGGTTCAACTTTTGCGTTTAGGTCACTTTTTCACAAACTGTATGCACTAGACCTTTCAAACTTTGCTTATAGTTGTATCTTGGGTGGTACATGGCAACGTGACAAAGCAAATGTGGAAGTGACCTTGACCCTCCAAGCAAAGGGCAGATAACTTTATAATTTTTAGGTTCCATTTTTGCGTTTCGGTCACTTTTTCACAACTGTATGCACTAGACCTTTTAAACTTTGCTTATAGTTGTATCATGGGTGATACATGGCAACGTGACAAAGCAAATGTGGAAGTGACCTTGACCCTCCAAGCAAAGGGCAGATAAATATATATGTAAATTGGGCGTCCTGTTGTAATTTCAGCAACCCAAAAATTACAACAGTATCCCACTACCAAATAATCAAAACTCCACCAAATAAAACCAACCTCAACATACCCAAATCAGCATGAAAATGCTGATTTTTCTTGATTTATTAAAACTTTTTCAAAATAGGGGTAGTGAAGATTGCAAGTTTTTTTTTATAAGTTATCAAAATTACAACATATTTTTTTTATATGATTAAACATCAATACGTCTAAATTTTAAGCCCTCAGCATTATAATCTTTAAATTTCCAATAACGTGTCATTATTCTGACTGAAACTCCACCACAACCAGCACAAATTTTATTTTTTGCTTTTGTGCCTTTCCCACACATTGAGCACGGCAACACACGACTTGTTTTTAATCTATACTTATGCAAACTGCAATAATTAGAATCTCTCGTAGTCTTATTTTTACACGGATCGTGTAATCCAATTTTAAGAAATTTGCAAACATTAATTTCCATTGTTTCTTTTTGATATATTTTTTTATATTAAATAAAAAAAAATATATAAGTATAACAAAAAGAGATAATGAAGACTGAAGAGATTATAGAAAATTTAATACGCCTGTTTGATACAGGTGTAATAGATAAGCAAACACTATCTAACGGTATAAATGCATTAAAAGAAGTTCCAAAGGAAACTCCAAAAGAGGTTAAATCTCAAACATTAGAAAATTTACGTAAAAGACGTCGTGCTAAAAAACAACGTAATAGAGAAAAACGAAAGCTTGCTTTACAAGTTAAAAAAGATGAAAATCAAGTTAAGCAGTTTAAGGAACCAGAAATTATACAGGAAACTGAATTAAAACTAGTTGATAAACCTAAATGTGGTTACTTTAAAGCATATGAAATAGATGCTCGCAATTACAAAGATCCTCGTAAATTATTACATGATAAAAAATCTATCCTTACGAAACAAATATCCGAAGAGTTAAAACTAAATGCGTTAAAATTCCAACTAGGTCTTGTAGTAGAATTATTTAAAGATGATGGTAAAACAAAAAAATACACTACAGCAATATTAAGTAGTGAACAAAATACAGTTTTATCGCCTGAAAAAATAAATGAGTTATATGATGAATCATCTGATGACATGCAAGAAAGTTTAGAAAGATTTACTAACACAGCATCAGGATTAGAAATTGATTACTGCGTTACACATTATTTGAATTTTGCAAAGTACGAACCACTAAAAGGTTCTTCATACATTCCTTTACATAAAGTAATATCTGATAAAAAAGCAATTATAAATGTTAACAATAAAGATGATAGATGCTTGGAAGTAGCATTGGTTTCTGCGTTGTGGACTGATAAAAACAATCCAACTAGGATGTCTAGTTACAACAAACACATGGGTAAGTTAAACTTGAAAGATATTGATTGTCCAACTCCGATTTCACAAATTTCAAAAGTAGAAAAACAAAACAATATTGCCATTAATGCTTACGGGTATACAGTATCAGAAAAAATTAAAAAGGCATCTGTTTTTCCATATAAAATATCAGAGCAGCCGAAGGACATAAAAAGAATTAATTTGATGTTAATCTCTGAAGATACTGAAGTTGAACCAGAAAACGAAGATGATCCAAACAACGAAGAAGGGATCATAGATGATAATTACAACCCTGATGATAATCACGAAAAAGTTAAAAAAGAAACAAAATATCATTGGTGCTGGATTAAAGACCTAAACAAATTACTTTATGATCAAAACAAACATCATGGTAAAACTTACTTTTGTGATCGTTGCCTACATGGCTACTCCGATGAAAAACTACTTAAAAATCACAAAGAAGACTGTGAAGGTATTAACAAAAACTCTTGCAAAATTGAAATGCCAAAAGAAGGCTCAACTATAAAATTTAAAAATCATCACAAACAAATGCCTGTACCTTATGTAATATATGCTGATTTTGAAAGTGTACTCAAACCACAATCTTCCACATTTGGGAAAAAATCTGAAATTACAAGCATTCATAAAGCTTGCGGATTTGGTTACCAAGTTGTAAGATATGACGGTAAAGCATCAACTCCTGTTATTTATAGAGGTGAAGACACTGTTGAAAAGTTTTTAAATCATTTGGAATGTGAAAAAAATAACATCAATAACATATTTTCTCACCCTAAACCTTTAATAATGACACAGCAAAACGAAATAGATCATGAAAAAGCAACACACTGCTGGATATGTGAAAAAATAATCAAAGATGATAAAAATGGTCAAGTAAAAGATCATTGTCATTTTACCGGAGAATACAGAGGTGCAGCACATAAAAACTGCAACCTAAAACTAAAACTAAAACCAATGAAAACACCAATTCCTGTTATAATTCACAACCTTAAAGGATATGACAGTCATCTTATAATGCAGCAAATAACCAAATTAAAAGGTAATATTACTTGCATCCCAAATAATGCTGAAAAGTACATATCATTTAGTGTTGGCCAGTTTAGATTTTTAGACAGTTTTCAATTTATGAGTAAGTCTTTGGAAAATTAAGTCGGTGCAAAAGATAAGTCTGATTTTAAAATCACTAAAAATCATTTTGGAGAACGAACAGATTTAATCTTACGAAAAGGTGTTTACCCGTACGAATACATAGACAGCATGAAAAAATTTGATGAAACAAAATTACCACCAGTAGAAAAATTTTACAACAGTCTTAAAGATGAAAATATAAGTTCCAAAGATTACGAGTATGCTCAAAAAGTATGGAAAGAATTCAAATGCAAAACTCTTGGAGACTATCATGACTTATACTTGAAAACTGATGTAACTCTGCTAGCCGATGTGTTTCAAGCTTTTAGAAAAACATGTATGAGTGCATACAAACTTGACCCTTTGCATTATTACACATCACCAGGATTATCTTGGGATGCTGCATTAAAATACACAAAAACAGAATTAGAACTTTTGACAGACATTGACATGCATTTATTTATAGAAAAAGCTATGCGTGGTGGAACCAGTATGGTATCAAAACGATACGCCAAAGCAAATAATTCTCATGTTGCTGGTTACAACCCCGAAGACCCGAATAATTTCTTAATGTATTTTGATGCAAATAATTTATACGGTCATTCAATGAGTCAACCACTTCCGTATTCCGGTTTTGTTTGGAAAGAGAAAAACAAGCGAGGCTACTTCTCTCAACCCCGACCTGGTAAGGGGCAAATATTAGAAGTCGATTTGGCATACCCGAAAAAACTTCATGATTTGCACAATGACTACCCACTTGCTCCAGAAAGGTTAAAGGTACAAAAAGAGTGGTTATCTGATTATCAAAATGATTTGTTAGAGAGAAACCCTCTGACGGAACAACTAGTTCCTAATCTTAGGGATAAGAAAAAATATGTGTTGCATCACAAAAATTTAGAACTATACTTGTCTTTGGGTATGAAACTGAAAAAAGTACACAGAGTATTAGAATTTAACAAAAAACCATGGTTGAAATCTTACATAACCCTAAACACAGAATTAAGAAAAAAAGCTAAATCAGCATTTGAAAAAGACTTTTACAAACTTATGAATAACTCTGTATTTGGAAAAACAATGGAAAATCTCCGTAAGCGGACTGATATAAAACTAGTCCGAACTGATGGGTCTGAAAATGAAAAGATAAGAAAAATAATAGCTAAGCCAAATTTTAACCGCCGTATAAAATTTACAGATGATTTGTCAGCAGTGCATACAAACAAAACAAGATTAACATTAAACAAACCAATTTATGCCGGAATGTCAGTTTTGGATTTATCAAAGCATTTGATGTATGATTGGTATTATAACACTTTGAAAAAAAGATACAAAAATGACTGTACTTTATTATACACAGATACTGACAGCTTGCTTGTTGATATAAAAACGGAAGATGCATATAAAGATATGTCTGATATGAAAGATGAGTATGACTTGAGTGATTATCCTTTATCCAATCCAATGCACGATGATACAAATAAAAAAGTATTAGGCAAGATGAAAGACGAATGTGCTGGTGTTGCTATAGCTGAGTATATTGGATTGAGACCTAAGTTGTATTCGATTTTGAGAGCGGACGAGCAGATTATTAAAAAAGCAAAGGGTGTGAAAGATTATGTGGTTAAAAAACATATTAATTTTGAAAATTACAAAGATGCGTTGTTTGACAAGAAAAAACAAACTTGTGAAATGAATATGCTAAGATCTGTAAAACATGAAATGTACAGTATAAAAGTAAACAAAGTAGCTTTGTCACCCTTTTATTCGAAAAGGTATATTAGAGATGACGGCATCACGACTGATGCTTACGGATATTATAAAAATTTATAATTTGGTTTTTGTTAAGTGCGTTGGTTTGTGCTAAGTAGCAAGTTAAGATAATAAGCTTAACTCTTTTTAAAAAATATAAAACTTTTTGGCTCCCTGAAATTTTTCATATCATTTTTTTGATGCACACGGCTTCTACAAAAACTTATGAATTTGAGTATCAATAGGAACAATAAGTAATTCTTCTTTGACAAATCCTCTCTGTGGCGCTGGTGCTTTCAAATAATAAACTCTTATACCTTGCGTCACCATATAACTTTTAATCTTGTGAATATCTACACTCCACATTGGATCAGTTGCTCTGCGTCTTCCACCTTCTTGTTCCCCGGGTTGATATAAATATCTCACACTTGCATTCATACAGATAGGATCATCTTTTAATATTTTTGTTTCAACAGGAGGAGGCTTTTTTGTCCCCGCATTTATGGCTTTAACAACTTCTGGTAATCTCTTTACCCATTCTCTATTACGTTTTTGCGAATCTATTTCCTTAGCATACTGATAGCCAAACAATCTTTCAGCTAATGTTCTGTTAAATCTTTCCACTAAAGCTTGGTCTCTGTGTATTTCTGTTCTGCCTCGTCTGATATTTACTTTGTGTTTTGCCATCAACTGTGATACTGCACCCATAAATTCTCTGCCTGGATCCACTTGTAATAACTTTGGATATTTCAAATGTCGACTGTATATTTTTTCAAATGCTTTGGCAACTTCTTTGCTATCCTTGGAAGTCAGTGGCTCTGCTTCTTTATATCTACTTGCAATATCAACAACAGTCAATGCATATTTATATGTCTTGCGTCCACGACCAATCCCAAAAGTATCATGCGGCAGAAATAACAAATCGGCTTGATGCACTCCATTCTTAGTAGAAACATCAAACCTGGGTCTAACTATTTTCTTTGGTGCGGGTAAATAAATCTGCCACACAGCTTGTTTCTTTAAAAATTCTAATGCCTTTTTTTCACTAACACCAGCCTCTTTTGCCAATTTTTTAACTGCTGTGTAACCTCTCCAAAATCCTTTTGGGCTGTAATAAATCTTTTCCATTTTTTTTCTACTAAAGATTAAACTTTATATAACTATAAAGAAAAAATGGAAATCACAACTGCACAATTCGATGAACTGCTCGAAGAGCAAAATCAATATAGCATAAAGAAATGGACAGACTTGGAACTAAATAAAATATACACTATTACAGATACGAAAATAGTAGATACTGAATATGGTCCATCCATGGTATTGACATTATTAGACAACGGTGAAGTATGGGCGCCTGGTCGTCTCAAAGATAAATTAGAGAAGAGTGCTAAACCACCATATTATATTCGACCACTTGGATTGAAACCATGTAAGAACAACAAAAAAAATAGGTATCATGCATATGATTAAGTCTTTCCAAAGTAAACATATTTAGTCCAAAGGAAATCCAATGTAATTATAGTTTTAAACTATTTTTAGCTCTACTGATCAGAGATCAGCAGAGCTTATGCCGTGGTGCGGAGTCCGTCGTCCGTCTGTCTGTCCGTCTGTCTGTCCGTCTGTCCGTCTGTCCGTAAACTTTTATTTGTAGCGACTTCACAGCTGAAACTACTGGATGGATATTCATGAAACTTTACAGAAATGTTGCCCATAAAGTCTAGTTGATCCTAGCAAAAATTCATGTTGATGTGAAATCCAAGATGGCCGCCAAAGCTAAAAATAGAGTTTTAAAATACAAGTTTGTAGCGACTTCTTCTTGAAAACTATAAGTGATATTGATATGGGACTTTTTCTAAAATGATCAGCATGACATGATGTTGATCCTAGTCAAAAATCGTTTTGATTCAACGTTAAACATGGCTGCCAGCGGCCATCTTTGTTTACATAGAGTTATATAGTAAAAACTTGTAGCGACTTCACAGCTGAAACTACTGGATGGATATTCATGAAACTTTACAGAAATGTTGCCCATAAAGTCTAGTTGATCCTAGCAAAAATTCATGTTGATGTGAAATCCAAGATGGCCGCCAAAGCTAAAAATAGAGTTTTAAAATACAAGTTTGTAGCGACTTCTTCTTGAAAACTATAAGTGATATTGATATGGGACTTTTTCTAAAATGATCAGCATGACATGATGTTGATCCTAGTCAAAAATCGTTTTGATTCAACGTTAAACATGGCTGCCAGCGGCCATCTTTGTTTACATAGAGTTATATAGTAAAAACTTGTAGCGACTTCACAGCTGAAACTACTGGATGGATATTCATGAAACTTTACAGAAATGTTGCCCATAAAGTCTAGTTGATCCTAGCAAAAATTCATGTTGATGTGAAATCCAAGATGGCCGCCAAAGCTAAAAATAGAGTTTTAAAATACAAGTTTGTAGCGACTTCTTCTTGAAAACTATAAGTGATATTGATATGGGACTTTTTCTAAAATGATCAGCATGACATGATGTTGATCCTAGTCAAAAATCGTTTTGATTCAACGTTAAACATGGCTGCCAGCGGCCATCTTTGTTTACATAGAGTTATATAGTAAAAACTTGTAGCGACTACTTCTCTGAAACTACTTAGCGGATTGTCATGAAACTTTACAGGAATGTTGCTCTTGATGTCTGATTGATCCTAGAAAAATTTCAGGTCGGCCGGAAATTCAAGATGGCCGTCACAGCTAAAAATAGATTTTTAAAAAATAAGTTTGTAGCGACTACTTCTTGAAAACTATAAGTGATATTGATATGGGACTTTTTCTAAAATGATCAGCATTACATGATGTTGATCCTAGTCAAAAATCGTTTTGATTCAACGTTAAACATGGCTGCCAGCGGCCATCTTTGTTTACATAGAGTTATATAGTAAAAACTTGTAGCGACTACTCCTCTGAAACTACTTGGCGGATTGTCATGAAACTTTACAGGAATGTTGCTCTTGATGTCTAATTGATCCTATCAAAATTTCAGGTTGGCCGGAAATTCAAGATGGCCGTCACAGCTAAAAATAGATTTTTAAAAAATAAGTTTGTAGCGACTACTTCTTGAAAACTATAAGTGATATTGATATGGGACTTTTTCTAAAATGATCAGCATGACATGATGTAGATCCTTGTGGAAAATTATTTTGATTCGACGTTAAACATGGCTGCCAGTGGCCATCTTTGGTTACATAGAGTTATATAGTAAAAACTTGTAGCGACTACTCCTCTGAAACTACTTGACGGATGTTCATGAAACTTCACAGGAATGTTGCTCTTGATGTCTAGTTGATCCTAGAAAAATTTCAGGTCGGCCGGAAATTCAAGATGGCCGCCACAGCTAAAAATAGATTTAAAATAAATAAGTTTGTAGCGACTACTTCTTCAAAACAATAAGAGATATTGATATGGGACTTTTTCTAAAATGATCAGTATGACATGATGTTGGTCCTTGTCGAAAATCGTTTTGATTTGACCTTAAACATGGCTGCTTTGTTTACATAGAGTTATATAATGAAAACTTGTAGCAACTACTTCTTTGAAACTACCTGACGGATTTTCATGAAACTTCACAGGAATGTTGCTCTTAATGTCTTATTGATCTTAGCAAAATTTCAGGTCGGCCGGAAATTCAAGATGGCCGCAACGGTTAAAAATAGATTTTCAAAAAACAAGTCTGTAGCGACTACTTCCTGAAATCAAAATCAATCAGTAGAGCTTCAAGGTCATTGACCTCTTGTTTTTTTATGAACTCAATTTATACGCCACAAATCCAGTTGCAGCCATGCCCACCACAATAAACATAATTTCTCTATTCTGTTGATCCGGAGATGGTGTATAAAACTAACTCAACTTGGGCTCCGGTTCCAAAAGTAAATGTTTGCCAGTTGTATAATAATACTGTTTCATAGCTTGGTCTACATCATCAAAAGTCTGCTCTGCATGATGCTCTTTTTGCAGTTGCTTATTAATAAAATCTAATCTCTCTGTTCTTTTTTTATTCCACTCCACTTGTGCTGCGTTTAATTGTTCCACTGCTTTGTCATGCCTTTGTCTTTCCTCATCTGAATGACTTCCCATTTTTGAAAAGAAATAATTTGAACCGCTAAACGTTAATGCGTTTGTTAATGCGCCACCTATCATCATTGCTACTGCACTTGCCATTTTTTAGCTCTACTGATCAGAGATCAGCAGAGCTTATGCCATGGTGCGGCGTCCGTCGTCCGTCTGTCTGTCCGTCTGTCCGTCTGTCCGTTAACTTTTATTTGTAGCGACTACTCCTCTGAAACTACTGGATGGATATTCATAAAACTTTACAGAAATGTTACCCATGAAGTCTAGTTGATCCTAGCAAAAATTCATGTTGATGTGAAATCCAAGATGGCCGCCAAAGCTAAAAATAGATTTTTTAAATTCAAGTTTGTAGCGACTACTTCTTGAAAACTATAAGTGATATTGATATGGGACTTTTTCTAAAATGATCAGCATGACATGATGTTGATCCTTGTTGAAATTTATTTTCGATGCGACTTTAAACATGGCCCCTAGCAGCCATCTTTGTTTACATATATTTATATAGTAAAAACTTGTAGCGACTACTCCTCTGAAACTACTGGATGGATATTCATGAAACTTTACAGAAATGTTGCCCATGAAGTATAGTTGATCCTAGCAAAAATTCATGTTGATGCACAATCCAAGATGGCTGCCAAAGCTAAAAATAGATTTTTAAAATACAAGTTTGTAGCGACTACTCCTTGAAAACTATAAGTGATATTGATATGGGACTTTTTCTAAAATGATCAGCATGACATGATGTTGATCCTTGTCAAAAATCGTTTTGATTCGATGTTAAACATGGCTGCCAGTGGCCATCTTTGTTTACATAGAGTTATATAGTAAAAACTTGTAGCGACTACTCCTCTGAAACTACTTGACGGATGTCCATGAAACTTCACAGGAATGTTGCTCTTGATGTCTAGTTGATCCTAGAAAAATTTCAGGCTGGCCGGAAATTCAAGATGGCCGCCACGGCTAAAAATAGATTTAAAATAAATAAATTTGTAGCGACTACTTCTTGAAAACTGTAAGTGATATTGATATGGGATGTTTTCTAAAATGATCAGCATGACATGATGTTGATCCTTGTCGAAATTTATTTCGATGCGACTTTAAACATGGCCGCTAGCGGCCATCTTTGTTTACATAGATTTATATAGTAAAAACTTGTAGCGACTACCCCTCTGAAACTACTGGATGGATATTCATGAAACTTTACAGAAATGTTGCCCATGAAGTCTAGTTGATCCTAGCAAAAATTCATGTTGATGCAAAATCCAAGATGGCCGCCAAAGCTAAAAATAGATTTTTAAAATACAAGTCTGTAGCGACTACTCCTTGAAAACTATAAGTGATATTGATATTGGACTTTTTCTAAAATGATCAGCATGACATGATGTTGGTCCTTGTCAAAAATCGTTTTGATTCGACGTTAAACATGGCTGCCAGTGGCCATCTCTGTTTACATAGAGTTATATAGTAAACACTTGTAGCGACTACTCCTCTGAAACTACTTGGCGGATTTTCATGAAACTTTACAGGAATGTTGCTCTTGATGTCCAATTGATCGTAGCAAAATTTCAGGTCGGCCAGAAATTTAAGATGGCCGCCACAGCTAAAAATAGATTTTTAAAAAATAAGTTTGTAGCGACTACCTCTTGAAAACTATAAGTGATATTGATATGGGACTTTTTCTAAAATGATCAGCATGACATTATGTTGATCCTAGTCAAACATTATTTTGATTCGACGTTAAACATGGCTGCCAGTGGCCATCTTTGTTTACATAAGAGTTTGTATAGTAAAAATGTGTAGTGACTACTCCTCTGAAACCACTAGACGGATTTTCATGAAACTTCACAGGAATGTTGCTCTTGATGTCTAGTTGATCCTAGCACAATTTCAGGTCGGCTGGAAATTCAAGATGGCCACCACAGCTAAACATAGATTTTTAAAAACAAGTTTGTAGCGACTACTTCTTGAACACTGTAAGTGATATTGATATGGGACTTTTTCTGTAATGATCAGCATGACATGATGTTGATCCTTATCAAAAATTATTTTGATTCGACATTAAACATGGCTGCCAGTGGACATCTTTGTTTACCTAGAGTTATATAGTAAAAACTTCAACTTGTAGCGACTACTCCTCTGAAACTACTTGACAGTGTTTATGAAACTTCACTTCACCTAGCTATCAAAATCTATCAGTAGAGCTTCAAGGTCATTGACCTCTTGTTTATATATATATTTTTTAAAAATTATTTCATAATATCTGCAGGAATAATACCTTGCTTAATCAACATATCCCTCGTAGCCATTGCTAACATTATATCCACAGACAGCATCCCAAAATCTGCCATATTAAAATCCACTTTAGGGGCTGGTCTTTTTAGTAGTTTTCTGCCAATCTCAGAATATCCAACAGTTAAAAGTGTTTCCACTCCTGCATGATACATCATATTTACAATTTGTTTTCCGTCAATACTTGCTGCCATTTTTTTTAAATGATTATTTTTTTAAAATAAATTATTAAAAACAATCAAACGGGTCTTTTGTTGCAACATGAACAGCAGCTTGCACAGGTTGCGTAGCAGTTTGCGTAGCAGATTTCTTGTTATAAATATACAAACCCAACCCAGCAATGCCTAATAAAATCAGACACGGTGGAATAATTTTTGTATACGTTTATTTTGATTTTTTCTGGTTCTTCTTCACCTATTGTTATTTTTATTATTTGATTTGCAGCATTTTGATTTGTAACATCTTGAAGCAAACGCTTTGCCTTTTTTGCCGCTGCTCCTTTTTTTCCAGCTTCTACTCGTTTTGAATTTTTTACTTTTTGTTGTTCAACAGGTTGTGTAACAACAGGTTGTGTAACAACAGGTATAGCTTCACTCTCTTGATTCTCCATTTATATTATCTATATTTTTATTTTTATTAAAATCAATATGTCTGACAGTTGTCAGTATTGCTGTAAATGGTGCTAAGCACATTCCATACCTATAATACAACTCACAACAAGCACTTGTCAAAGCATGATTAATAAATGGGTCTTCCTCTAAATCTTCTATCAGCTTTGGTGGATTGGTTACATTAAAATATTTTGATACTCCCATCACATACAAGTTAATAAAAGAATTGCCTAAAGTTTTAGTCATGCTTGCCCCAAGCCTTGCTTCATATCTGCAGTAAAGTTTGTTAATTTCATCTGGTGGCATGCCATCTATGTTTGTGAGTTGTATGTCCTTACCCAAATATTGACGACTACCACCGCCAGCTACTATGGCTGATAATCTTTCTTTTTTTGTCTCTTGTTACTTTGATTCATCTGGTTCCGTCTGTTCCGATATGTTTTGTAATAGTTCTTCCGCATTCATTTTTATATTATTAATCTTATTTTTTATCTTGAAATAAATATAAAATACAAAACAACTAGCTGTGATATTCATGCAACTAGTAATTGTTAGTATTGTTAATAGCATTGTTATTAATATTGCTATTTTTTTATTAGCATTGTTAATTTGCTGCAAGCATTGCTATTAAAGCATTGCTACTTTACTATGAGCAATGCTATTAACATTGCTACTTTACTATGAGCAATGCTATAAGCATTACTATATTTTCTGATATTTTCATTATATTTTCATGTCAGTATTGCTTTTAACATTGCTGTTAGTATATCTTTTAGCAACAAAGCAATGCTGTTAGAAAAAAAGAATTGCTGGTAGAAATTATTCAACCCAATAACCAGTTGGTTGGTCAGTCCTCAAAATTAACTTTGAATATTTAGTCTTAGCTAAAGCTTTTCTTATTCTGGTTCTCTCCCCCAACGTCGGAATAACATCATTTTCTCTCAAACAATGTTCAAAACTGTCTCTGTCCTTAGTGTAAAACATACACAACCATTTTGCTTGCTCTCTCAAATCTTTCAATACAGAATTATATCTTTGTGAAATAACCCACACTGATTGTTTAGCGTGATGACCAGAGAATGCCAACTCTGATAACATATCTTTTTTCTTTGTTAATTCTTTTGTGGCTGAGCAATCGTCAATAATGTATAATGTGGACTGGCCAGCATATTGTTTGAAAAAGAAACGCAACAGTTCTTGTAACATTTCTTTACCGTTGCTAACGGGATTGACAATTATTATTTTTTTATCTTTGGGGTTTTTCACATCTCCTATCCAGGATCTATTTTTATAAGCCTCGTTCCACTCTATGGTTGGACACAATATAATTATATGTTTAAAAACTCCAACATACTCTTGTTCAAGTATGTCAAGAACAAACTCTGTTTTACCACAGCCTGTCTGCCCACAAATAATGGCACTGTGTGAATATTTAGGATATTTAGTATCCTGCTTCTTTGAATCTTCCATCTTCGAAATTGTTTTGCGCATCTTGTATAATATATATGTAAATATTTAAAGTTTGATCTGCATCTGCTTTTTTATTTATTAGTATCGTTATGCCTTCACTGCCATTTTCTATTCTTCTTCCACTGCCGTATAATAAATTGTCATCACATGTTCTAAGGTCAAGCCACAAAGCATATGATTTTGTCAAATAGGTCTCAAGAGAAACACTGGTAAAGTTTAAGTCCCTCGCTGCTATTTCTGTCTCTTTGTTTCTTTTTGATGTTAAAGCAAAATATTTGTTGATTTCACCCAATGTTGATATGCCTTCATGCCCTGACTATACAACTGATTTGGTACTCCCTCTATTGTCATTTCAACTTTTTCAATTTTTGGGTTGTAATAGGTTTCTGTGCTTGTTCTTTCTGGGTCTTCAAACAGCATTAAAATACCTTTCATGCTCCGTGCTGGTACATTAATGTTGATGTTCCAAAGAGTATCAGATTTGTTTGCTATTATTTTTCTATGTCGCAAGATACGATCATACATAAATGACATCTTACCATTGATTTGCTGTCTTATTTGTCTGGCTAATTCAACATCACTAACCGTATCAAATTCCAAGCAGATATTTTTTATTACATAAGATGCATCATCATCACTGCTTTTGATAACTTTGTTATAATCATTAAACGTTAATTCATATTCTAACCTATCACCAAGCCCCGCTTGATAAAATGGCATATGACTTTCTAACATTTCAAAGTCCAGTGGAATACAAAATCTATTTCCATAAGCTGCTGCTATAGCTTCATCTCCAGTGTCTGCGGATTTATCTCCCGCACCAACTCTATGTTTTAGCATGTTTGATTTGCCAATACCTTGGTAAGCTGTGTTTAATCTTTCGGTAGGGCTTTTCCATAAATCTACATAACAATGATATATATCACTGTCATCTATTGACATGACTTCGTTGCCACTTATTCTTATTGTCATTTTTTTCACAATTGCTCTACCCAGATTCTGGTATAGAGTAGCGTTGGCGTCTGTTCTGCTTTTAAGTACTATTTCAAAGGCAAGACGAGTAGTACCTGGAACTATCACATCATTAGTACTTAGGTTGGGAAATCTCACAAGCAGTTGCTGGTTTTGGTCTATTGTTGATGGATTATTAGTTATTACTACACTTGTGCGGATGCCTTTGGCACCATGAGGTTCTCTTAGTTTTCTATGAGGGCTGAGTTTGTTTCCGTAAGCCGACATTGTTTTTATTTTTTAAATATATTTTTTAAAATTAAATAAAATAAACAATGGCTGAAGGAGAATTCGAATTTGAAAATCCTACGTTCGATATAGATGATTATGATGAATATGATTATTTACCAATGGTGCCTGATGAGCCGGTTCAAAGAAGTCTTCTTAATCAAAGCGATCATATTGCTGAATTTAGGGGAGAGCTGTCAGAAATCACGCTTAAAACATACAAGAAAAATCTTGTAAAATCCTTTTATAATGAAATAGGAAAACGATATAAGATGGCACCTAACAAAATGGATTATGACCAGTTTAAAGTATCAAAAGATGGTAAAACATTATACTGGATTGTTGGTGATAGAGGAATAAGAATAACTGCCAAGCAAGGCTCTTTTACATTTCTTGCTCTTGGTTCTTTGGCAGGTGAATATAACAGGATTACGGGCTCTGGGGGAACGAGGGCGATAAGACAGTTTTTAAATTTACCGGAGTATGACAGTAAAAAGAAATTACCACGGGAAGCTCGACAAGCGTTGCAAGAGTTGAATAGCACAATAAACGATTTACCAGATAATGTGGATGCTATTTCATTACAAGATTTATCAAGTGTTGTGAATGACATGGGGACATCACTGGATAACATGGAGACATCACTGGATAACATAGAGGCATCATTGTATGACTGGGATGTGGATGAGCGTCCTGATGTTTCAACACAAACAAATATAGACAAGCGTGAAATGGATGGAATAGTAAAAGCAATGACAACTGTCAAGGAAGAACTCACCAATAACGTGGCAAAACTTACACAACTTGATAAAGACATAACAAGAGAAAAACAAAAGTTAGAACAAGCTAAGACCGATAATGATGAATTCCAGATAAAAAGAATTAGTGATCGCATCAAAGGCCTTGAAGATGAGAGAGGTGCAAGAATGGATGTCATTAATGAGAACAGAAAAGCTTTTCGTAACCAAGTAAGCAGGATAAAAGAGACAATAAACAAAATGTTTAACGAGGATACAACTCTTGGTGAGAGGATCAAAACCTTGTTCAGGGAGCAAGGTATTACTTTTGTTAGTATCCTGACTGCGTTTGGTATGATTATTGGGGTATTAGTTGAGGCCATTATTCCTACAATGGGAGGAGGGACTTCGTCAACTCCAACTCCAAACCCTGATCCATCAAGTGTAAAAGATTGGATAAAAAAACAACTATTTAATCTTGGTAAACTTCTTGCCAACCTGGCTGGTAAAGCTGCTGCAGCACTTCCAGGAGTTATTGGTGCAATAGTATCATGGCTTTTATCTGCAACAGGTAATGTTATTAATTGGCTTGGTAACAATCTATGGGCTTTGCTTGTGTTTGTTTCCGGGTTGTTGTATGTGGCAGCCAAAGAGTGGTTTAAATCTCGTAAATAAGTAATGCAGCAAGACCTATTACTATAGTACCAACAATTATAGTTGTTTTGTTATCTTCGTGTTCAATCGCTATTTTTTGTATTTCTGGTGAGTTATGCTCCACAGTTTTATGTATTGATTTATCAAAGTCAGAATGTTCCGGTAAAAATTTCTTTGTTGTGGTGCCTTGGAAAGGTTGAATAGTTTTTGGTGGCACTGGTTTTACATTTACATCATTATTCAATCCTAATGCTTTTGCATCGGTTGCTATTACAATTTCATTATTGTAGTCTTGTATTATTCCGATTCTTAATTCCATGTCACTCGGAGACATATACAATCCACTCCCATAGACAAAATTAACTTTACTTCTTGCATATTTTAAGGTGTTTTCATATCTTGAAATTTGACTGGGCAAGTCGATGGGGCTATTTATTGCGTCCTCTACATTTGCTAAGAATTGTTTCTGTGCATCAAATGCCGTTCCAGTTCCAAGTATATCTGTTCTTGTTTGTGATTGTGAACCAAGAATTGCCCAGCAGTGTGTTCTTATGCTGTCATTGATTCTTTCTACTCCTGCCCTTGTAAATCCAGATGAACAATCTAGTATAAAAGTAGACCAACTATTGTCAGCCTCAGATCCTTGTGCAATGTAATCAATGTGATAAGGAGGGGTGGGTAGTTAATGTTGTCGTAAGTATAATAGACAAATATTAAAATTAACAAAATTTTTCATATTGGTCTATAGATAGCTTACGACAACATTACAATTGCGACTTTAACACAATGAGCTGGGGTGGTACAATGTAACCTGTTATGAGTGCCCGAATATGTAAAGGGGATTTGAACAACTCTGAACAACAAGTAACAAAGCACGATCAAACCTGCTCTAATTACAAGAAATTAAAGCAGACGAGAGCATGAACCCAAGCAACTTACACTCACCATAGCGTAATCTGGGATCCTGACTGGCGATACAGCCAGTAGGAGGAGCCTCTAAAACTTCTTAGATGGGCAGATGAACGTTACAAGGTGAATATGGCATCCTCATAAGTCCTTCAATTCGTTCAAGGACAATAAGTTCACCACCATCTAAAATCATAATCGGCAATTTCAAGCTAATCCATGGAACAGAAAATTTCTAGTATTACGTAGATCATCTAAATAAGTATCGACCCCTTGATTCAATACTTAAAATAACAGCTTCATAACTGAGCTGTAAATGTAACTATGAACACAAGATAACTGTGTGAAACATAGATAACTATAAACAATACAATATGTATAAACCAAACACATTTGGAACATAGTGGTATGAAGTGCTTACAAACCAAGATAAGTAAAATAATAAATAAAACTGCAACTGATTTGTATGCCTAAAGTTACAGACTTGGGCAAGGCCAAGTCAGCTAACTGGTAGAGCAGCACAACCCCATGACTGACTGGGTAGTAAGAACTGGACTCAGTGAAAAATTATTTAAGATAGAATCTAATAAATAATTTGTGAATTTTAAGAAAAATAAAGGCTCTGACTTTAGCAGCCTTATTGGAATTGCATTAGGTATATACTCAGACAAAACCAAACAGATTGTTACTGGAATATCTCTAGAAGGGGTTAAACGAGATCCCTTTAGTAGCATGAGCCTGATGACACTTCAGTTCCTAGAATGGGCTCACTAAATCTGAGCCACAAGGCTAAAAGAAAGATAGTCTAAAGGGTAGTCTATCTAAGATTAACCGAAAGGTTCAAAGGAGGGCAGGAGAACAGAAGTCAAACAGGCCAAAAATAGCCACTTTAACTTATAAGTATTCTAAACTAAGAAGGGGAGTGATATAAGCTCAAAGTGGGAGACAAGAAAAAACCCAACTCCGACCACGGTGGAAGTGTAAACAAACAATGCGTTACACTTATTCTAACCAGCTAAACCTCTGTGACCTCAGAGTAACCCAGTGAAGGACCTCCTAGTGGTACAATTGTTTGAGCAACTACCACAGAAAACTGAAGTCTGAAGATGTAGTTTGAATCGACAAACGTGAGGTTGCATACTGATTTGGAATGAATCATAGTGGCAGAGGTAGACTGCAAAACCTGGTAACCGCGCTTAGGGAAGAAATCAAGATGGACAGAAGTGCTGAGAAAAAAGGGAGACACTATTAAAATAATAATAATAGAATTCATTTATTTAGGGCAACACACCTAGTTAGTGAACAAATCTTCCATGTGGCCCTTAAGAAACAACTTTTAGGTTTACTAAAGCCAAACCGAGAGATCCTTAAACATGCATTTAGGGCAGTTCCACGAAACCCCTAGACCACGGCAGAATGTCCCCTTGAATGTGTGCTGTGTACAGGCACGCACCCCCCCTCCCCCCACCCCCCCCCCACCCCTTTGTTCTGACCAAGGCAGAATGTCACCTTGAATGTGGCTGTGCACACGCATGCACCCCCAAATTTGTGTTCAAGTAAAAGGCCAACGAAATTTTAACATGGCATGAGTAAAGATGTGGCCTTCCAAAAGATCTAGCCGAAAAGAAACTGTGTTTTCATACGAATGTGTCACATAGAACCAATAAATAAATAGATGCCAGATGTATCTCAAACTGCCTGAAGGAAAGACTTCAAAAAGAGAAGTCCGGCTCTCATGGCACAACTAATGTACGGACCAGAAGCCGAGTCTAACAATAGTATAGCCTACCATAATGTTAGGAACTTACTCATACTGATAGACCTACTCTCTAAACTGATAGAAAACAAGGAGAATGTATCCTGGTTCTAGCAATTCTAAACAGGGGGGGTATGAACAACAAATACGCCAACTATCATCAGTACCCCTAGGGCTAATGGAGAACGAACCCTGGCACTACAGCCCATTAACTGTATGACTGTATGGAGAAGTGGGAGGGGTAAGGAATCTAGAATCTGGACAATGATCTTAGCTGCAAGAAAAGGAGTGTTATGTCCTGCAACCGCATCTAATAAGCTACACAAGGAACGCAACCCCAGAGGTAAGAGATGAATGACGAAGAACTCCATCAGACAAGGCTTAGTCAGAGGAACCGTGAACAAACCCACTTAGGGTTGAGGATAGCGGCTTTGAAGCCGATTACTCCGAAACTACTGAAACTGCCTGGAGATCTAAGCGGTACAGAAGGAGACCTTAATCAACCCTAGGGTAATCCCAAAAACCCACAGGTGTATAAGTGAGGAAACACGCATAATTCACTCGTGCTAAGGCTCTGGTGAAAATAAGTTTCTTTCTAAGAAGAAAATTCCTATATTCACGATAAACCAAAAATGATTATATTAATAATTTATTATGTACTCTCACCTTGATACTTAAGCAGCAAAACATAATGCGCTAAAACAGAGACGACAAAACGTCAACAGCGGCATTACGTCATTGTTGATATTTCACAAGTGAACCACAAACAATGAAATATAAGGTATATCATAATATCCACAATAAAAACAAGATGCCAGTTGTCTTTGTGGCTGGTATGGGACACGAAAACCGGACTCCTCCCTTACATAGATATCATTAACTTTTCAAGTAAGAGGCACACAGAGCAAAGTAGCCGGGTATTTGATAGATACTAGTATACAATATTAGTAAAAGTATTCATATTAGCCGGGTAGAAAGGTCTAAGTAGCAGGGCGAGTTAACCGCCTACCTCTTAATGACACCCCTCGATATAAATACTACCGGCGCTAAATAAAATAAATGCTCATATACCTGCAAATCTGATGAGCATAACCCATAGACTCGCAATAATCATCTACTAAACCGTAACCAGGGCAGGAAACAGTTGCGGAGTTACTTGTCCTACATAAAAATATGAACAGCAACATGGATAAATATCAACATGGATAAATATAAAAGATTTTTATCTGAATTCTATTAGTCCTGCCACAAACAGTACTCAACAAGGCGATAGGACAAGTTGAATTAGGTGTCCTGATAAGGAAAACCATATACAGAAAGAAATAAACTGATTTACTTCTTTAAGACTGTGGCTACAATTAACGCTGAAACCTATGAACGCTATGGCGAAGGCCATGAATACTTACCATAATCATTAGAGTATGACGGAGAAGCCGTAGTCACTAACATCATCCTTGATATTCTTGTGACGGAACTCGACAGCAGGTATCGACTTCTATCGAGGTTACCTGCAAAACTAGTTCTGTAGTTAAGTCCATAAGGACAGAAAAGAACAAAAGTAATTCACTAAGAATCTTTAGTTTAAGACAAGTATCAGACTCCTGTAGTGGTTATAAAGCAAACCATGAGAGGAAAAATACTTTAAATTGAAATACTCTTAACGCTTTTTAGTAAACGCAGAGATATTCAAAAGATACGAAAGCATTTCGACAGAATTTACAAATGTTGGTAAACCGGAAGTAGACAGCATATGGTTTTGTTTACGAATTGCGGTCTGAATTAACTGCGTACACAACAAAAACCGGTGTAAAAAACACCAATTACGATCATAAACTCGTAAGAAAATAACATATGGGAAGTAAAATTAAAGTAATAAAACAATTAAAACCATTTGTTACGTGGAAAAAGAACAAATATTTTGAGACCGTCGATTTATCGTCTTCTTACCGATGACGCCACGACGGAAAGGGGACGTAACTCTGTGTGACTCTTGCTTGTACGGGTGTATTTGGCGGCGCCCTTGGTGCCGGGAGTCCCGGGAAGGGTATTTGGGGAAGTTTTTCCATTTGTGGATTAAGGCAAGTTGAGTATATTCGATTGTAATGTTGTCGTAAGCTATCTATAGACCAATACAGTTCTCACTCATTTATGTAATTGTTTTAGTTGCTTTTCTAGATTCTCTCTTTTTTTCGTTTCTTGTTTATACAATTCATTGTTAATATATTGAAGATAACACTTTAAAAAAAAAAAATCTCGAAAACGCAAAGTGAAAGTAGAACATTTTAAAGCATCCGAAATAAAGCGTATCCGAATTTACGTCAACTTTGTAACATAGTTTTACAATTACTTGCTTTCATAGTTAATCACGTGAGATCGTTATAGTTCAGGGGACAATGGTCAGATATGACTATAAGTTGATGAATTGTTATAAAAATGTCCTTCTTTATTCATAATCAATCAATTTACTTTGACACCGCGAAACAAACAGCAAACTGGAAGTTATGACCGACATAACAATCTCGTTTTGATTTTTTTCATGTAATTTTCGATAATTTGATATTTTCTCATCTTTTTATGTTTTAATCGCGAATAAATGGATCGGAGCAAATTCACTTGAGATTTTAAATGAAATATGAATAAACAATTAAAACGCGTTTTTTTATTTTTAGCTCTACTGGCCAGCAGAGCTTATGGGATGCCGAGTTGTCCGTCGTCCGTCCGTCCGTCGTTAACTTTTGTCTCGTTAAGACGATAGGGCCTTCATTTTTCATCCGATCTTTACCAAACTTTAACAGGTTGTTAATATCAATGAAAGCTCGGATGAGTTCGAAAACCAGCCAAATCGGACAAGTAACAGCGGAGTTATGGCCCTTGAGTTTGTTAAAAATGCTATATTTTGCCTCGTTAAGACGATAGGGCCTTCATTTTTCATCCGATCTTTACCAAACTTTAACAGGTTGTTAATATCAATGAAAGCTCGGATGAGTTCGAAAACCAGCCAGATTGGACAAGTAACAGCGGAGTTCTGGCCCTTGATTTAGTTAAAAATTCTATATTGCTATATTTTGCCTCGTTAAGACGATAGGGTCTTCATTTTTCATCCTATCTTTACCAAACTTTACCACATTAAGATAAGTTCGAAAACCAGCCAGATCGGACCAGTAACAGCAGAGTTATGGTCCTTGATTTAGTTAAAAATGCTATATTTTGCCTCGTTAAGACGATAGGGGCTTCATTGTTCATCCGAACTTTACCAATCTTTATCAGTTTGTTAATATCAATGAAAGCTCGGAATGAGTTTGAAAACCAACCATTTCGGATTAGTAAAAGCGGAGTTATGGCCCTTGATTTAGTTAAAAATGCTATATTTTGCCTCGTTAAGACGATAGGGGCTTCATTGTTCATCCGATCTTTATCAAACTTTATCATATTGTTAATGCCGTTAAAAGCTCGAACATGTTTGAAAACCAGCCATATTGGACCAGTAACAGCGGAGTTATGGACCTTGGTTTAGTTAAAAATGATATATTTTGCCTCGTTAAGACGATAGGGCCTTCATTTTTCATCCGATCTTTACCAAACTTTATCAGATTGTTAATATCGATGAAAGCTCGATCAAGTTCGAAAAAAACCATTCATATCGGACCAGTAACAGCAGAGTTATGGCCCTTTATTTAGTTCAAAATGATATATTTTGCCTCGTTAAGATGATACGGCCTTCATTTTTCATCCGATCTTTACCAAACTTTATCAGATTGTTAATGTCTATGAAAGCTTGGTCAAGTTTGAAAACCAGCCAGATCGAACCATAAACAGTGGAGTTATGGCCCTTGATTTTGTTAAAAATGCTATAATTTGCCTCGTCATACGATAGGGCCTTCATTTTGCATCTGATCTTTGCCAAACTTTAGCAGATTTTATGACTTTCCTTTTTACGTTATTATTTTTATTTATTTTTAAATTTTCTTATTTTTTTATTTTTTATTTATTTGTTTTTAGCTCTTCTGATCAGAGATCAGCAGAGCTTATGCCGTGGTGCGGCGTCCATCGTCCATCTGTCTGTCCTTCCGTAAACTTTTTTTTTGTAGCGACTACTCCTCTGAAACTACTTAGTGGATTTTCATGAAATTTTACAGAAATGTTGCCCATGAAGTCTAGTTGATCCTAGCAAAAATTCATGTTGATGTGAAATCCAAGATGGGCACCAAATCTAAAAATAGATTTAAAAAAAACAAGTTTGAAGCGACTACTTCTTGAAAACTCTAAGTGATATTGATATGGGACTTTTTCTAAAATGATCAGCATGACATTATGTTGGTCCTTGTCGAAAATTGTTTTGATTCGACGTTAAACATGGCTGCCAGCGGCCATCTTTATTTACTTAAGAGTTATTTAGTTAAAACTTGTAGCGACTGCTCCTCTGAAACTATTTGGCGGATTTTCATGAAACTACACAGGAATGTTGCTCTTGATGTCTAAATGATCCTAGCAAAATTTCAGGTCGGCCGGAAATTCAAGATGGCCACCACGTCTAAAAATAATTTTTCAAAATACAAGTTTGTAGCGACTACTTCTTGAAAACTATAAGTGATATTGATATGCGTCTTTTCCTTAAATGATCAGTATGACATGATGTTGATTCTTGTCAAAAATTATTTTGATTTGACATTAAACATAGCCACGAGCGGCCATCTTTGTTTACATAGAGTTATATAATGAAAACTTGTAGCGACTACTCCTCTGAAACTACTTGACGGATTTTCATGAAACCTCACACGAATGTTGCTCTTGATGTCTAATTGATCCTAGCAAAACTTCAGGTCGGCCGGAAATTCAAGATGGCCACCACGGCTAAAAATAGATTTTCAAAAAACTAGTTCATGGCGACTACTTCTTGAAAATTATAAGTGATATTGATATGGGACTTTTTCTAAAATGATCAGCATGTCATGATGTTGGTCCTTGTCGAAAATCGCTTTGATTCGATGTTAAACATGGCTGTCAGCGGCCATCTTTGTTTACATAGCTTGACAGGAAGCATCGGTAAGATGTCTAGTTGTGCATATCACGCTTTTGTTCCAGTTTGCTGATTTTTTACGGAGTTATGGCCCTTTGACATTTTTAGCTCTTCTGATCAGAGATCAGCAGAGCTTATGCCGTGGTGCGGCGTCCGTCGTCCGTCTGTCCGTCCGTCTGTCCGTAAACTTTTATTTGTAGCGACTACTCCTCTGAAACTACTGGATGGATATTCATGAAACTTTACAGAAATGTTGCCCATGAAGTCTAGTTGATCCTAGCAAAAATTCATGTTGATGTGAAATTCAAGATGGCTGCCAAAGCTAAAAATAGATTTTTAAAATACAAGTTTGTAGCGACTACTTCTTGAAAACTATAAGTGATATTGATATGGGACTTTTTCTAAAATGATCAGCATGACATGATGTTGGTCGTTGTCAAAAATCGTTTTGATTCGACGTTAAACATGGCTGCCAGCGGCCATCTTTGTTTACATAGAGTTATATAGAAAAAATTGTAGCGACTACTCCTCTGAAACTACTTGGCGGATATTCATGAAACTGTACAGGAATGTTGCTCTTGATGTGTAATTGATCCTAGCAAAATTTCAGATCGGCCAGAAATTCAAGATGGCCGCCACAGCTAAAAATAGATTTTTAAAAAATAAGTTTGTAGCGACTACTTCTTGAAAACTAGAAGTGATATTGATATGGAACTTTTTCTAAAATGATCAGCATGACATGATGTTGGTCCTTGTCAAAAATCGTTTTGATTCGACGTTAAACATGGCTGCCAGCGGCCATCTTTGCTTACATAGAGTTATATTGTAAAAACTTGTAGCGACTACTCCTCTGAAACTACTTGACGGATGTTCATGAAACTTCACAGGAATGTTTCTCTTGATGTCTAGTTGATCCTAGCAAAATTTCAGGCTGGCCGGAAATTCAAAATGGCCACCACGGCTAAAAATAGATTTAAAATAAATACATTTGTAGCGACTACTTCTTGAAAACTGTAAGTGATATGATATGGGACATTTTCTAAAATGATCAGCATGACATGATGTTGATCCTTGTCGAAATTTATTTCGATGCAACTTTAAACATGGCTGCTAGCGGCCATCTTTGTTTACATAGATTTATATAGTAACAACTTGTAGCGACTACTTCTCTGAAACTACTTGACACATTTTTATGAAACTTCACAGGAATGTTGCTCTTAATGTCTAATTGATCCCAGATTTTTTTTAGGTCGGCCGGAAATTCAAGATGGCCGCCATGGCTAAAAACAGATTTTTTAAAAAAAAGTTTGTAGCGACTACTTCTTGAAAACTGTAAGTGATATTGATATGGGACTTTTTCTGAAATGATCAGAATGACAAGATGTTGATCCTTGTCGAAAATTACTTTGATTAGACATTAAACATGGCTGCCAGTGGCCATCTTTGTTTACCTAGAGTTATATAGTAAAAACTTCAACTTGTAGCGACTACTCCTCTGAAACTACTTGACATTTTTTTATGAAACTTCACAGGAATGCTGATCACCTAGCTATCAAAATCTATCAGTAGAGCTTCAAGGTCATTGACCTCTTGTTATTTTAAATTTCTTGTCGGCGCTACTCCTCTTAAACGGCTTGTTGGATTTCTACGAAATTTGGCAGGAAGCCTCAGTATGATGTCTAGTTGTGCAAAGCGCGGTATATCAATGAAATCTTGGACAAGTTCGAAAACCAGCTAGATCTTGTTAGTAACGACAGGTTATGGCCCTTGATTTGTTGAAAAATGCTGTATTGTATTTTCCTTTGTTAAATCTGTAGTTACTTCATTTTTGGCAGAGATTATGGGATGCCGAGTTGTCCGTCGTCTGTCCATCGTCGGCGTTAACTTTTGGCTCGTTAAGACGATAGGGCCTTCATTTTTCATCCGATTTTTACCAAACTTTAACAGGTTATTAATATCAATGAAAGCTCAGATGAGTTCGAAAACCAGCCATACAAATTATAAGTGATATTGATATGGGACTTTTTCTAAAATGATCAGCATGTCATGATGTTGGTCCTTGTCGAAAATCGCTTTGATTCGATGTTAAACATGGCTGTCAGCGGCCATCTTTGTTTACATAGAGTTATCTAGTAAAAACTTGTAACGATTACTCCTCTGTAACTACTCGACGGATTTTCATGAAACTTTACAGGAATGTTGCTCTTGATTTCATATTGATCCTAGCAAAATTTCAGGTCGGCCGGAAATACAAGATGGCCGCCATGGCTGAAAACAGATTTTCAAAATTCAAGTTTGTAGCGACTACTTCCTGAAAACTATAAGTGATATTGATATGGGACTATTTCTAAAATGATCAGTATGACATGATGTTGATCCTTGTCAATTTTTTTTTTGATTTGACATTAAACATGGCCGCCAGCTTTGTTTACATAGAGTTATATAATGAAAAGTTGTAGGGACTACTCCTATGAAACTACTTGATGGAATTTCATGAAACTTCACAAGAATGTTGACCTAGCTATCAAAAATCTATCAGTAGAGCTTCAAGGTCATTGATGTCTTGTTAATTTTTTTTTTACTTTTATTTTTTTTTTGATTTATTTTTTAATTATTATTTTTTTCTTTATTTATTGATTATTTTTTTCTTCATGTTTTTGTTTTGTTTGTTTTTAATATTTATTGATTGATTTTTTTTCTTTCTTAAGGGTGCCCTCTGGTGAATATCAGAACAGATAGAATTTTTTATTTCCCTGTTTTTTATGAAGACTAACATATTACTTGTTAGTTTCTGGAAAAATAATGATGGGTCGGTGATTTAACTTTTTCGCAAAATTAATCTTTAGTAATACACTCTCACAGTGCGGTTTTTAATTCTGAATCAGCTGCAAATTGTGTATGGCAACTTACATGTGTGTAGTGTGGTTTGCAGAACAGGTATCGATTTTCCGTCTTTTTTAATGTAATAGATCATACTTTAGGACGAAAAATTAAGGGTTGGGGTATTTTTATCACCATCTGAAAAATTAGTACATCCCTTGTCATTACCCACCCCAGTTTACTATAAATTGCATTTTTACATTTGTGATCCATACATTTTTCATGATAAAGGAACAGATAACTTTTTGAGATATTTTGTCTACAATATATACAAGACCTGAGTATCAGAATGAAAAAATAAAAATTGGGGGTCGGTGTGCATATAAGAAAGATATTCAATAAAAACTGGGAAAAAAATGTGCTTTTTTAGATTTCGACGAGCTCTGACATATAACGGCATAGGTCTGTAACAAATAATAGGAAAATACTTTTTATTCCTGTCTATGTATATGCTAACACATGTCTTTGTAATAAAGTTTAAATTAAGTGAATATCTTAAATGTTTTTTGAGAAATACCATCTTTTGTACCCCTACCCCCCATTTTGGCTTATGTTAAAAATTGTCAATTTTGGGCACAACATGTGAGGTCAAAAAAAAAATCTAATTTTTTTATATTTTTTTTGCACTAAAATATCCCTATTGGGCATACGTTTGTTACTGTATAATTATTTTTTCCAGTTTTATTATAATTTTTGAAATATAACAAATGTAAATTTCCGGAAGTGCAAAAATCCAAAACCTCAGCAGAGGGCACCCTTAAATTTCTTTTTTTTAAATTTTTTTTTTAATTTTTTTTTTTTTTTTTTATTAATTATTATTTATTTTTTTTTAATTTTAATTTTTTTTTTTTAATTGATTCATTTTTTTTAAAAATTTTTTTTTGATTATTATTATTCTCTAATTTTTAGCTCTACTGATCAGAGATCAGCAGAGCTTATGCCGTGGTGCGGCGTCCATCGTCCGTCCGTCTGTCCGTCCGTCCGTCCATCCGTCTGTCCGTAAACTTTTTTTTGTAGCGACTACTCCTCTGAAACTACTGAATGGATTTTCATGAAACTTTACAGAAATGTTGCCCATGAAGTCTAGTTGATCCTAGCAAAAATTCATGTTGATGTAAAATCCAAGATGGCCGCCAGATCTAAAAATAGGTTTTTAAAAAACAAGTTTGTAGCGACTACTTCATGAAAACTATAAGTGATATTGATATGGGACTTTTCTAAAATGATCAGCATGACATGATGTTGGTCCTTGTCGAAAATCGTTTTGATTCGACGTGAAACATGGCTGCCAGCGGCCATCTTTGTTTACATGGAGTTATATAATGAAAACTTGTAGCGACTACTCCTCTGAAACTACTTGACGGATTTTCATGAAACTTCACAGGAATGTTGCTCTTGATGTCTAATTGATCCTAGCAAAATTTCAGGTCGGCCGGAAATTTAAGATGGCCGCCACGGCTAAAAATAGATTTTTAAAAAATAAGTTTGTAGCGACTACTTCTTGAAAACTAAAATTATCAGCATGACATGATGGTTATCCGAGTTGAACATTATTTTGATTTGATGTTAAACATGGCTGCCAGTGGCCATCTTTGTTTACATAGAGTTATATAATGATAACTTGTAGCGACTACTCCTCTAAAAATACTTGACGGATTTTCATGAAACTTCACACGAATGTTGCTCTTGATGTCTAATTGATCCTTGCAAAATTTCAGGTCGGCCGGAAATTCAAGATGGCCACCATGGCTTAAAATAGATTTTCAAAATACAAGTTTGTAGCGACTACTTCTTGAAAACTATAAGTGATATTGATATGGGACTTTTTCTAAAATGATCAGCATGACATGATGGTTATTCAAGTCGAACATTATTTTGATTCGACGTTAAACATGGCTGCCTGAGTTGCCATGTATGTTTATATAAGAGTTATATAATGATAACTTGTAGCGACTACTCCTCTGAAACTGCTTGACGGATTTTCATGAAACTTCACACGAATGTTGCTCTTGATGTCTAATTGATCTTAGCAAAATTTCAGGTCGGCCGGAAATTCAAGATGGCCACCATGGCTAAAAATAGATTTTTAAAAAATAAGTTTGTAGCGACTACTTCTTGAAAACTATAAGAGATATTGATATGGGACTTTTTCTAAAATGATCAGCATGACATGATGGTTATCCGAGTCGAACATTATTTTGATTCAATGTTAAACATGGCTGTCAGTGGCCATCTTTGTTTACATAGAGTTATATAATGAAAACTTGTAGCGACTACTCCTCTGAAACTACTTGACGGATTTTCATGAAACTTCACAGGAATGTTGCTCTTGATGTCTAATTGATCCTAGCAAAATTTCAGGTCGGCCGGAAATTCAAGATGGCCACCACGGCTAAAAATAGATTTTCAAAAAACCAGTTTGTAGCGACTACTTCCTGAAATCAAAATCAATCAGTAGAGCTTCAAGGTCATTGACCTCTTGTTTATTTTAATTTTTAGCTCTACTGGCCAACGGCCAGAAGAGCTTATGGGATGGTGTGTTGTCCGTCGTCCGTCTGTCGTCTGTCTGTCGTCTGTTAACTGTTCTTCAAACGACTTCTCCTCAGAAACCGCTTGGCTAATTTTGACAAAACTTCACATGGATGATCCTTAGGTGAATGCTTTTTAGATTTGTTAAAATTAGGTCAGCGCTACATCCAAGATGGCTGCCATTACCATATATGGTCGAAACCTTAAAAAATCTTCTTCTCCAGAACCGCTGGACAGATTTCAACAGTTTTTCTTTTGAAATGATCGCCAACGCCTAGACTATCAAGTTTATTCAAATAAAGTCCCCGGGGTCAAAAATGGCCGTGCCCCGGGGGTTTAAAGTTTGTATATTGAGGTTTTGCATGTTTTTCATATAGACATATAGGAAAAAACTTTAAAAAATCTTCTTCTCTGAAACCACAAGGCACAGAGCTCTCATGTATTACATGTAGCATCAGCTTATGGTCCTCTACTAAGTTTGTTCAATTAGTGACCCTGGGGTCAAATTTGTCACCGCCCCAGGGGTCACAGTTTTACATAGACTTATATAGGATTATTTTTTAAAAAATCTTCTCGGAAACTACAACAGCCAGAGGTTTGATATTTTGCATTTACTATAAGCTTATGGTCCTTTACAAATTTTGTTCAAATGGTGACCCTCGGGTCACATTTGGCCCCGCCCCAAGGGTCACATGTTTTAAATAGACATGTAAAGGGAAAAACTAAAAAAATCTTCTTCTCTGAAACTGCAAGAGCCAGAGGTTTAATATTTTTGCATTTGCTATAAGCTTGTGGTCCTCTACCAAGTTTGTTCAAATGGTGACCCAGGGGTCACATTTGGCCCCACCCCGGGGGTCACAGTTTTACATAGGCGTGTATAGGGAAAAACTGAAAAAAATCTTCTTCTTTGGAACCCCATGGCACAGAGCTCTCATGTATTACATGTAGCATCTGCTTATGGTCCTCTACTAAGTTTGTTCAAATGGTGACCCTGGGGTCAAATTTGTCCCTGCCCCGAGGGTCACAGTTTTACATAGACTTATATAGGATTTTTTTTTAAAAATCTTCTTCTTGGAAACTACAAGAGCCAGAGGTTTGGTATTTTACATTTATTATAAGCTTATGGTCCTTTACCAACTTTGTTTAAATGGTGACCCTGGGGTTACATTTGGCCCCGCCCCAAGGATCACATGTTTTACATAGACATGTATAGGAAAAAAACTTAAAAAATCTTCTTCTCTGAAACTGCAAGAGCCAGTGGTTTAATATTTTGCTGTTGCTATAAGATTATGGTCCGTTACCAATTTTGTTCATTTTTTTTTTTTTTTTTCATTTTTTTTTCATTTTTATTAACTTGGAAAACTAGCCAGATCGGACCAGTAATGGCGGAGTTATGGCTATATTTTGCCTCTTTAAGATGATAGTCACTTGCTTCATTGATGTCATAAGAGCCATATTAGCCAGTAGAGTGTCCACAGGCCCTCTTGGGCCTCTTGTTTTATTATTTAGTAAATGTTTATGATTTTTTTAACCTTTTTTTTTTAATGTAATTTTCATATTTTTTGATTGAGTTATTTATTTTAAATATTATATTTTTTTTATTTTTTTATTTTATTTCATTTGATTTTTTTTTTGAAGTTTTTCATTTCATTGTTTCATTTGTTTAAATTTGTTTAATTACTTTTTTTTTTTTTTTATGCCTTGTTGGATTTGACGAAACTTTACCAGGAATTATTGGTATGATTTCTAGTTGTGCTGTGCCTATTAATTTTTTTTTCCGGCTCGTTGATTTTTGATGGAGTTACGGCCCCTTGACAGTTTTTACCCCTTAGGGCCAGACTAAGGCCTTCTTGTTTTTGTTATGTTTTAAAAGTAGTACTGATGGGAATTTTGTGATGACAACCTTTGATATAAGAGCCGTTTAAGCCAATATAGAGCGTTCACGTTCTTGGGCTCTTGTTTTATTTTGTTATAGAAAGACATTTTATTTTTATACAAATGCTCTTAAATGTCATCTCAGCAAACTGTAAACTCCATTGTTTTTAGTTATAAAATGTTTACAAACTTTCATTTAAGCATCATTTATCATTTATCTTTTATTTTTAAGTCCCGCCCCCATTAGACGAGACGCGAATCCACGGATTTCTTGTTTCATAAACAGGATGCGCACGATTACTACAATATATTTTCAATTCATTTCTAAGCAGGTTTGAAACAGCCAAAGTGTGGAAGTATTTCTGGTGTCTGAAAATCTTCAGCAGAAGAATAAATTGCCTTGAAAAAGCAATTTCCATCTCCTTTTATGATCTTTCACTGTAGCATACATGTACATGTGATATTTTCAGGAGGGTTACCTAGGAGATTTGACTTTTTTTCCAGGGAGAAAAACAGGGAGGTTTTTATACTCGAATTTTTAACGCGTACCGGTAGATTTTTTTCTGATATAAACCTTAATAAAGTGGGGTAAATCAGCATAAAGTTGGCAAACATCACTTCCGCATTGGTAACACTTGTCTGTATCGGGCTTTTTGAACATTTTTGAAACTTTGTGGTTGAACTGAGTAGAGCCTGCTTTAGTTCTGTTTTTGAATGGCTGAAAAATATCACTCTTTCCTGAGTGGCCAATATTAAAATCCAACTGACACACTGTACATAGGGCATGGTGTATTCCCTTTTTCACTAAATTTATCCATGGATAGGCACTTATCCATGGATATACACTTCTCCAAGAAGAATTATACTTCACTAGATACTTTTGCTTTTTTGGCCTGGAATGTTCCGACTCCGGAGATAGATCCGGTTGAGGCATTTTGATTTTGCAAGTAATAACCATAATGAAGATGCTTCCCATTTTATACACAGACAAAACACTTCTCCAATCATGACAAACTGCAATCAAATATATGAAATCGTCATCATTTAATTGTCCTCAATTATATTATAATTTTAATCCAATAAATATCCATGCCGAATTCGCTAATTACCATCCCACTTACAGTCAGTATATTTCTATCAATCTCCCATGGACATTACAGATATCGCCCCACGTGTCATAAACAAACAGTCCAATCATTATTTTCACACAATAAACTAATTAGCTGACATGCTAATCCTTTTAATTACCTGCCCAGGGGCAATGTTTTCACAGATATAGATAAGACAGTTGGTGTTTATTTTCTAACTCATTCGGAAAACTCGGTCTTGATCCAATAAATCATAGCAATTACCCAAAAGGATTCGCAAATAGCGAAATTTTGGAACTCGGCGAACAGACATGAGACAGAAAATTGTGAATACCGATAATACAATTTTTTTTCGTAATTAACTCGCTTCATATAAGTAATATATTGACTTAATCCGATTTATAAATGAATAAAGTGTATTATGATGCTTCTTTTTGTATAAATGTTTGCATGTTTGTTGTAAAATTTCAATAAATTGTGTGAAAAATCGTCCCTCGATCTTTTTGTTTATATCGCGTGACGTAATATCACGTGACTTCCAGCTGTTTAGACTGGTACATACTGGGTACATGTAGTATTTTTACAGTTCTATTCTATTCTTATATTTATAGGATTTTATTTAATATTTTATAAAAAATTAATGAAGTTTTTGCTTTATTTTGAAATACATATATTTTAGACGGCGTAGAAAGGCAGAATCACCCTACTTTGAAATGGCAATTATTCAATAATGCTTGTGAAAACATGCTTACCGGTACACATTTGATGATTGATAATTGGGTCAAACAATATCGCACCTCGGCTGCAGTTTTGACACATTATAAACACGGGTAGAATGGGTTATTCTATTTTTATAATCCTTTGAAGTTGCCGCGAGTATCGACTATTTCTGAGGATGCACTTTGACACGCCGTGTGACCTTTACCAGATTTAGCCATGGGGTACAGGTAACTGATCACGCGTTACCCATCTGATTCACTTATGATAAACTCTGTTCCCGTGAATACACAATGTTAGTATAATCGGCGTAATGGATTACGGTAACCAACGACTTTGTTGTGTTTTAGTAGATGTAATTATCAGATTACGGACAATTATCTGCGGCATTATAATTGGCTCTTTGATGAGATGATACAAGATAGGTACTCCCCTGAAGATTGGCAATAAATGATTGAAGTAATTATATTTTCTTTTGTACGCTAATTATCTCGATCGTGATTTTTTTTTTTTTTTTTTTTTTTTTTTTCCGTTGAATGGTTCATCTAGGAAAACTATTGTCAACACAAATAAATAAACACACCCACACCCCTCCCACTAGTTTATTTTACCACTATTACTACAATACATCACAGTCTGAATATGCGTTAAATACAAATGAAAATGAAAAGCTTCTTCTGTTCATGTTTCTTAACAAATGACTTCACCTTTATCTGAAAAAGAAAGCATAATATTTTGATGCGTACTATACACGGAAACTACTTTTTTACCCCAGTTTTGACCTCCGAGAAGGGGGTGCGTACTATACACGGGTGCGTATTATACAAGGTAAAATACTGTAAATAATTTCTTTTCGAAGAGAATAAATTTGTGAATATTATATCTTTTAATGCCGGAGGCTTAACCCACCTAAAGCACTCTGAGGTCAAAGTATTCCTGGACCTTCATCCTGAAGTTGATATTCTTTGTATTCAGGAAACCAAATTTAATAAAAAGACATTCAAATCTATTCCCGGTTTTAAGCATGAATTTAAATTTTATGATAATAATAGAGCTAGTGATACCAATACGTGTGGAGGGTTGGCCGTCTACTTCAAAAATTATATTAATTATGAAAAGATTGAAATTTTAGATCCGAAAGATACAGATGGTTTTACAGCCATTGAAGTACAATTATTTAAAATCTACTTTCAAGATTTTACTTTTATTCTGTCAAATTTATACGCACGTAATTGTGACTACCAATCTCTTAAAACAATATACGATGTTATTCTACCTTTAAAGGTTAAGAATATTCTTCTTTCAGGCGATTTTAACGCCCATCACTTTGCATGGGGCTCGGAAAAAAATACAAAACAAGGAAAAGCAATAGTCAAATGGTTGGACGAGTTCGATCTTGTCCTCCTGAATGACGGCTCCCCCACACGTCTTGATACACACAATGGTAACCTTACTTGTATTGATCTCTCAGTTACTTCTAGATCTTTAGCACAAAAAACACACTGGACAGTATTACCGGATAACTGGGGTTCTGACCATTTTCCTATACATATGTCAATACAACTAACTTCTTCTAAAATTAATCAAGAAAGTTACAATCAAAACAAGTTCAATAAGGCAGACTTTTTAATATATTATATAAAGATATGAATCTAGATAATATACAATCTGATAATATCAACAATTTTAATAACAAGTTAACCGATAGTCTTCTTAATATTATGCATGAAAGTATTCCAACATATAATAACAACCCCAAAAAGAAAAATGTCCCATGGTGGAATTCAGAATGCAAAGCAGCAGTTAAAAATAGAAAATATCTTCTGAATAAACTTAAAAAAGACGCCTCTGAAATAAATCTATTAAATTATAAAAAGGCGGAACAGGAAGCTAAAACAGTTATAACCCAAGCCAAGAAAAATAACTGGGACACATTCATTAATACTTGTTCCTTAAAACAAAACAATTCAGAACATTTTGGGATAAAATTAATAAAATACGTGGTAACTCTTTTTCCAGCATTCCCCTTCTTAAAACAAAATTTAGTAATGCCACAACTAACAAAGACAAAGCTAATTTACTAGCTAAACACTTTGCCAAAGTTTCAAGCAAAGAAAATCTTTCAGAGGCAACGATCAATTATCAGACGGTCTTTGAAACCGAATTTAAAAATAAAATAAATAATAATAATATTGAAGATGATGATTCCACCTTAAATATACCATTTACTCTAATGGAATTAAAAGATGCAATTGCTAGCAGGAAAAATTCAGCCGTGGGACCCGATAAACTCTCATATCAACTATTCAAACATATGCCGGATTCTACTTTAAATATTTGGCTTACTCTGTATAATAAAATATGGTCTTCTAATAACTACCCTGAATCCTGGAGACTGGCCTGTGTCATTCCAATACATAAACCTAATAAAAAAACCAACGACCCACAATCTTTTCGACCCATCAGTTTAACGTCCCATCCAAGTAAACTAATGGAATTTATGGTTAAAAACCGACTTGAACACTTTTTAGAATCTAAGGGTTTAATTAATAAATTTCAGTCAGGATTTAGAAAAGGGCGTAGCACTCAAGATCAGCTAGCCCGATTACAACATGACATCTTATTTGCTAAAAACAAGAGCCGATCTGTTCTAGCCATCTTTCTTGATCTCCAGGCGGCTTTCGATCTAGCCTGGCATACTGGAATATTATCCAAATTATTTGACCTCGGAATTCGAGGAAACTGTTTTTATTTTGTCAAGGCCTTTCTCCAGGATAGAAAAATTCAAGTAAAGGTTGATGAAGATCTTTCTGAAGAAGAACTATTAGAACATGGTACTCCACAAGGATCAATTATTTCTCCGCTTCTTTTTAACATTCTAATTAACGACCTACCTAATGTAGTTCAAGATTCCGGCTTGGTCGTTAGTCAATTTGCAGATGATAGTGGCGCATGGATTTCTGGGAAACGTATAGATACATTACAAGCTAAAGCACAAAAGGGACTAAACTTAATTTGGGATTGGGCTAAAAAATGGGGATTTAAAATCTCCACTAGTAAAACTACAGGGATTATATTTGGAAATACCGCCCACACTTCTACAGTCACTTTTTTAGGCCTTATCTGGGATAGAAGGTTAAATTTTACAGCCCATATATATAACCTTTTAAACAAATGCAAAAAGGATTTAAATTTATTAAGAATGCTAAAAGGTACTGATTTCGGATCCGATAAAAAATCATTAACACTTTTATATAAAACCTTAATAAGATCCAAACTTGATTACGGATCCCATGTATATTCATGTGCATCAAAATCACTACTTCATCGACGCGATATATTACAAAATAAATGTCTTAGAATTGCACTGGGAGCCCTAAATTCTACTCCACAGCATATTTTGGAACATGAGGCTGGCGTTTTGCCATTACATATTCATAGAGAAGAACAGAATGATGCTTCGTTTCTGGGCCAGGGTCCAGACAAAAAAGGAATCAAATCCAGTAAATAATATTTTTGTAAATACTCAATGTCTTAATAGATTTAGTAAAAATCCCAAGCCATTCGGCACAACCATTTATAATTTAATAGAGGAATATGACCTAGACCAATATCAAATTGCAGATTTTTCAGTAGGAGTGGTCCCTCCATGGACTCTAATTCAACCTAATGTAGACATTTCCCTGTCCTCTATAATAAACAAAAACGATGAAGCATCAGAAATTAAACTGAACTTCCTACAACATAAGGATAGTAAATATAATAAATTTTTACAAATTTATACAGATGGTTCCAAAGATCCTGTCTCAGGATTACTAAAATTACTAGAATCTCTGACGGTCTCTCAATTTTTACCGCGGAGCTAGTTGCTATAGACAGAGCCCTTAAATGGATTATTAAATACAAGCCTCCGTTCTCAGTTATTTTCTCAGACTCGCTTTCAAGTCTTATGGCTATTAAAGACAGAACGAGTAGAACTCGCCCTGATCTTCTGACAAATATTCTATATAAATTAAATGATTGCCATATTTTAAAACTTTCTGTAAACTTGGAGTGGTGCCCGGCTCATGTTGGTATAGTTGGTAACGAAAAAGCCGACCAAGCCTGTATATCAGGCTTGGACACCACTGCCGTTGACAAACCAATCCCTTTAGGACATACTGAAATTTACTCACAAATTCCGAAAAAATAAACAACAAAGTAGATCATTATTTAACTAATCAAATTAACAAGTTCCATACTTTCTCTAGACTTAAAACAAACTTCAAAATTCAGGAACCATTTTCTACCAATAGGCTTATCGATAAAGTAATTACAAGACTGAGAATGGGGTACAATCTATTACCGGCTAGTTTAGGCAGCCACATAATTAACGACCTTCATAAGGATTGTCCTAACTGCCTAGTCCATTTTACTACGGAACATTATTTACTAGATTGTAGTCAGTTTGAAATACAGAGAGATATCTTAAAATTAAAATTGCTAAACTTATCATTACCCTTTAATTTAACTAACATTTTAGATCCTATCAAAAAACATAGAGTTCAAGTATTTAGCGCTCTCAGTTCTTTCATCCTCGGCACACAATTTGAAAAGAAGATTTAGACTAAACTACAATGTTGGACGGCCCAGTGGATTAGCTTGTATGTTTTGTCTGCTGGGCTCGAAAACACTGATAGTTTGATTTAAATTCGTTTATTCAGTATAATTTTACCAAATTGTAAACCCTTTCTATTAGAGTGCAGATAATCATCGTATTTAACATTATATAAACGTCATATGATTACTTATTAGTCTACGTAAGTAACAACATAATATATAAACTTCTTAAGAATAACATAGTCTACTTATATAGTAGACAAAATTTGGGTCATACTCAATACTGACTACTCCACCTGGTTAGACGGTCGCTGTACTGGCTCTCTGGGTGGTAGTCAACACAGAGACGTACGTTATTCTTCATATGAATATTATAAACTACTTAATTGATACAGTTATAATAAAAATGCTATATTGCTATATTTTGCCTCGTTAAGACAATAGGGCCTTCATTTTTCATCCGATCTTTACCAAACTTTAACAGGTTGTTAATATCAACCAAAGCTCGAATGAGTTCGAAAACCAGCCAGATCGGACAAGTAACAGCGGAGTTCTAGCCCTTGATTTAGTTAAAAATGCTATATTGCTATATTTTGCCTCGTTAAGACGATAGGGTCTTCATTTTTCATCCTATCTTTACCAAACTTTACCACGTTGTTAATATCAATGAAAGCTCAGACAAGTTCGAAAACCAACCAGACCGGACAAGTAACAGCAGAGTTATGGTCCTTGATTTAGTTAAAAATGCTATATTTTGCCTTGTTAAGACGATAGGGGCTTCATTGTTCATCCGATCTTTACCAATCTTTATCAGATTGTTAATATCAATGAACGCTCGGACAAGTTCGAAAACCAGCCATATCGGATTAGTAAAAGCGGAGTTATGGCCCTTGATTTAGTTAAAAATGCTATATTTTGCCTCGTTAAGACGATAGGGGCTTCATTGTTCGTCCGATCTTTACCAAACTTTATCATATTGTTAATGCCGTTGAAAGCTCGAACATGTTCGAAAACCAGCCATATTGGACCAGTAACAGCGGAGTTATGGCCCTTGATTTAGTTAAAAATGCTATAGTTTGCCTCGTTAAGATGATAGGGGCTTCATCCGATCTTTAGCAAACTTTATCAGATTGTTAATATCAATGAAAGCTCGATCAAGTTCGAAAAACATTCATATCGGACCAGTAACGGCGGAGTTATGGCCCTTGATTTAGTTCAAAATGATATATTTTGCCTCGTTAAGACGATAGGGCCTTCATTTTTCATCCGATATTTACCAAACTTTAACAGGTTGTTAATATCAATGAAAGCTCAGATGAGGTCGAAAACCAGCCAAATCGGACAAGTAACAGCGGAGTTATGGCCCTGGAGTTAGTTAAAAATGCTATATTGCTATATTTTGCCTCTTTAAGACGATAGGGCCTTCATTTTTCATCCGATCTTTACCAAACTTTAACAGGTTGTTAATATTAATCAAAGCTCGGATGAGTTTGAAAACCAGCCAGATCGGACAAGTAACAGGGGAGTTATGGCCCTTGATTTAGTTAAAAATGCTATATTGCTATATTTTGCCTCAAGACGATAGGGTCTTCATTTTTCATCCTATCTTTACCAAACTTTACCACGTTGTTAATATCAATGAAAGCTCAGACAAGTTCGAAAACCAGCTAGACCGGACAAGTAACAGCAAAGTTATGGTCCTTGATTTAGTGAAAAATGCTATATTTTACCTTGTTAAAACGATAGGGGCTTCATTGTTCATTCGATCTTTACAAATCTTTATCAGATTGTTAATATCAATGAAAGCTCGGACAAGTTCGAAAACCAGCCATATCGGATTAGTAAAAGCGGAGTTATGGCCCTTGATTTAGTTAAAAATGCTATATTTTGCCTCGTTAAGATGATAGGGGCTTTATTGTTCATCCGATCTTTAGCAAACTTTATCAGATTGTTAATATCAATAAAAGCTCGATCAAGTTCGAAAAACATTCATATCGGACCAGTAACAGCGGAGTTATGGCCCTTGATTTAGTTCAAAATGATATATTTTGCCTCGTTAAGACGATAGGGCCTTCATTTTTCATCCGATCTTTACCAAACTTTATCAGATTGTTAGTCTATGAAAGCTTGGTCAAGTTTGAAAACCAGCCAGATCGAACCATAAACAGAGGAGTTATGGCCCTTGATTTTGTTAAAAATGCTATAATTTGCCTCGTCATGCGATAGGGCCTTCATTTTGCATCTGATCTTTGCCAAACACTAGCAGATTTTATGACTTTCTTTTTTACGTTATTATTTTTATTTATTTTTAAATTTTCTTATTTTTTTATTTTTTATTTATTTTTTTTTACTTTTTTTTTTACTTTTATTTTTTTTTGATTTTTTTTTTAATTATTATTGTTTGATTTATTTTTTTTTATTTTTTTTTATTCCTGTTTTTATTTGTTTTGTTTTTTAAATTATTGATTGATTTATTTTTTTTCTTTAATTTTTTTTTTTTTAATTTTTTTTTTAATTTTTTATTTTTAATTGATTTAATTGTTTTATTTTTTTTGATTGATTATTTTTGTTTTTTTTTAATTTAAATTAATTTTTTTTTTTTTAATTGATTGATTTTTTTAATTTTTTTTTTGGATTATTATTTAGCTCTATGTTGGACCAGTCGGACCAGTAACAGAGGAGTTATGTCTCTTGATTTAGTTAAACATGCTATATTTTGCCTTTATACGGTAGGGCCTTCATTTTTCATCTGATCTTCACCAAACTTTACCAGATTCTTTAGTTATGGCCCATGATAAAGTTAAAAAGCTGTTTTTTGCCCGAAACTTTCAAAAAAACTTAAATGGCAGTCAGTCGCCTCATTGATGTTACAAGAGCCGTGTTAGCAAGTAGAGCGTCTACAGGCCCTCTTGGGCCTCTTGTTTATCCGATCTTTACCAAACTTTATCAGTTGTTAATGTCTATGAAAGCTTGGTCAAGTTCGAAAACCAGCCAGATCGGACCAGTAACAGCGGAGTTTTGGCCTTTGATTTTGTTAAAAATGCTATAATTTGCCTCGTCGTATGATAGGGCCTTCATTTTGCATCTGATCTTTGCCAAACTTTACCAGATTTTATGACTGTCTTTTTAGATCACCTGAGCCAAATCTCAAGGTGATCTATTGGGATCACTCTGCGTCCGTTGTCCGTCCGTCCGTCCGTTGTCGTTAACTTTTCTTCAAACGACTTCTCAGAAACCGCTTGGCTAATTTTGATTAAACTTCACATGGATGATCCTTAGATGAATGCTTTAGATAAATGCTACATCCAAGATGGCCACCATTACCATATATGGTCGAAACCTTAAAAAATCTTCTCCAGAACCGCAGGACAGATTTCAACAGTTTTGTCTTAAAATGATCGCCGACGCCTAGACTATCAGGTTTGTTCAAATGAAGTCCCCGGGGTCAAAAATGGCCGTGCCCCGGGGATCCAAAGTTTGTATATTGAGATTTTGCATGTTTTTCATATAGACATATAGGAAAAAACTTTAAAAAATCGTTTTCTCTGAAACCACAAGGCACAGAGCTCTCATGTATTACATGTAGCATCAGCTTATGGTCCTCTACTAAGTTTGTTCAAATGGTGACCCTGGGGTCAAATTTGTCCCCGCCCTGAGGGGTCACAGTTTAACATAGACTTATATAGGGGGAAAAAAAAAATCTTCTTCTCGGAAACTACAAGAGCCAGAGGTTTGATATTTTGCATTTGCTATAAGCTTATAGTCCTTTACCAAGTTTGTTCAAATGGTGACCCTGTTGTCAAATTTGGCCCGACCTGGGGGTCACAGATTTACATAGATTTATATAGGAAAAAAAATAAAAATCTTCTTCTCTGAAACTACAAGAGCCAGAGTTTAATATTTTGCAATTACTATAAGATTATGGTCCTTTACCAAGTTTGTTCAAATGGTGACCCTGGGGTCATATTTGACCCCGCCCCGGCGGTCACAGTTTTACATAGACTTGTATATGGAATTTTTTAAAAATCTTCTCTGAAACTGCAAGAGCCAGAGGTTTAATATTTTGCAGTTACTATGCGCTTATGGTCTTTTACCAAGTTTATTAAAATGGTGACCCTGGGGTCACATTTGGCTCTGCCCCAGGGCTCACATGTTTTACATAGACTTGTATTGGGAAAAACTTAAAAATCTTCTCTGAAACCACAAGGCACACAACTCTCATATATTACATGTAGCCCTTGGGTCACATTTGGCCATGCCCCAGAGGTTACACTCTAGCACCTTCATTTTGTCTTTGATCTTTACCAAACTTTGTCAGTGTCTTTATATCAATGTTGGTAATCAACAGAGGCCACATTTCTTGGACAATCTTAACCAAACTTGCACAGATTGTATATGATCATAAGATTTCGAAGAAGTTCGATAATGGACAATTACTCAGGTGATTGATATAGGGCCATCTTGGCCCTCTTGTTTATATTATTAGTATTTTTATTTTATTTTAATTATTAATTTATTTTTTTTTCATTCATTTATTTTTTTTATTTTTTATATATTTTTTTTTAATTATTATTTTTTTTTCATTATTATTATTATTTTTTTTTAATTACATGTATTACTTTTTTTAATTACATGTATTACTTTTTTTTTGCTTATTTTTATTTTTTTTTACTTTTATTTTTTTTTAACTCTATGTTGGACCAGTCGGACCAGTAACAGAGGAGTTATGGCTCTTGATTTAGTTAAAAATGCTATATTTTGCCTCGTTTATACGGTATGGCCTTCATTTTTCATCTGATCTTTACCAAACTTTACCAGATCCTTGATTTAGTTAAAAAGCTGTTTTTGCCCGAAACTTTCAAAAAAACGTAAATGGCAGTCACTCGCTTCATTGATGTTATAAGGGTCATGTTAGCCAGTAGAGCTTCCACAGGCCCTCTTGGGCCTCTTGTTTTGTTTTAAATCTCACCGACCGGACCCAAATTAGCGAGCTGAACGAAAAAAATCCAACCAAGGACGAATCGTATGTGGTGACGCCGTGTTATACTTGCCCCAGCCTTCCTGGATGATGACGTCACTCTGAAATCTGGAAGGAAGTAAACACAGTATCCCACATATAGATTTGCGTTTGTTACTGTCCTAGCGTATAATATTATAAAATAGAATATGCTAGGGGATAGTAAACGGGAATCTATAGTACAATAGTTTACAATATGTCAAATTCCCATGCTTTCTTCGAAATAAACAAAACTGAAGTTTGAACCTCGCTCAGTTTGTCACAACTGTAACGGCGATTAAAATGGTCGACAGTGTTGAAAAAAAGATACCATATCCTTGAATTAGAGTTGTGTTTTCATTATTCTTTGCATTTTGGTATTAGAAACACGGAGATGCATGAAAAAAAGCATGTAATTGAGGATATTTCCACCGAATATCGGCGATATTTTTCGGACGCAAAAGTGCGGTGTCGTAATAAATCGGATAGTACATAATTTCGAACGAGAAACAAACGTGTCTAATTGAAATGTACTCGTTAGAAAAATAAAAGAAACAGACCAAGAGTAATATTTGGTTATAAAATAAGCAAAACTGTATGGATTTTCTTAACCTATATTTCTTTTTAATCGGAAATATTCACGTAAACCATGACAATATTATTCACTTACCAATCAATAAAAAAGACCAAAGGCTTTTTAAGTTCTTCATGCCTTAATTAGCTCTGCGTGACTAGGCATGCTGATGGCACAGGGTTTACCAGAAAAAGTGTGCAACAGTGTACAACGTAACAAGTACAAGGGTGTGGGGTGGGGGAGCGTATCCAGGAGATATGAATCCAGAGAAACACCAATAGTAGCTTCTCTGTACATAATTAGAAATTCTGCGACACATTTTATCTGGTAGGGTTATTTACACATCCCACTCCCACCAGATTAGAATTCGGCGCAAATGTAACCCTGAAATGGTGAACAAATCTAGTCTCAACTTTCAAGCATACCGTGCTAGCGCTCTTATACAACTATCAAAGGTGGTGGGTGGATGGGTGTGGGTGGGGCCTGTGTAACCAGGAGTAAATTTTAAGGCCATTTCATGCAATTTTAATGTAAAAATTACATTCTTTCACAAAATTGTCAGTGGGGAAACTATGCTTTTCATTGATTGGTAAAGGAATATTATTATAAAGTTTGACGTATAATTATTTCTGATTAAAAAGAAGTATAGGTTAAAATCCATGCAGTATTTCTTTATTACCATTGGTCCATTTCTTTTTAAACCGAGTATAGTTTAACATCATCAAAACTGTCTTATGTTTGTATTTAAATTAGAAGAACTTGAAAAAATATTGTGTATACAGGCCGTACGCAGAAAAAAGCACCTGATTATGTTTAAGTTTCAGAATCCTTTTCACAGACCCGCCTTTCAAATTGATAGAAAGAAAAGCGGATATATAGATGAATGAATACATATACATATACTATTTTTCTGTTCATTCTTCTATCATACATACACTATTTTTCTGTTCATTCTTCTATCCATCATTCTGTCTTCTATCTATGTGTAAGGAGTGCCTGTGAACCTACCTTCGGCATGCAGAAGAGCAGAAGTTGATGTCAGACAACGGTTAACCGTAGCATGCTACATACAAACTGTATTCAAGCAACTTTTTCCAAGAGATGAAAGTTTATGAAAAAAATGCTAAATTTTGCAGTGAAATGGAAGCTGGATTTGGACAATGGATTCATGATTGAAGCCAACTACAAAATGCATTCCTTTGTGTAGTTTTGATTAAGTTACATGTATTTAAACAATTTTTTCCAGTTGATAAATGATATACCTCAAGAAATTTATGTCAAAAAGTTAACTACATGTATGAATCACAGAGCACTTTTATTTGTTTGGAAACTGGGGTAACATTTTACAATTTATAGGAAAAAATATCACCTTTAAATCATATTGTAATTCAGTACAGAATCACAAGAAAACAAGTAAATTATAACATAATTTATTTTGTGACTGAATAAAACCCCCAAAAAACAAAGTACATGTAGCAATGAACAAACTTTTATGCAAAACAGTATATTGCAACTTCTTTTTTTCTTTTTTTTTTCGATCACCCAGTGGGTGTGTTTCCAAAAATGTTTTGTAAACCAATAAATAAAAAAGAAATGGCCTTACTGGATTTAAAAAAAAGAAAAAAAGTGAGTTTTGTTAAGGTTGCGAAATGTAGCATGCCTTTGTTATTTGTCTAAATCATAGCCTTTTGTTTGGTCATTTACTGTCAAACATCTGACTGGTAGGGGACATCATGTATTGCCATGCAATACTGGAGTATCTTGTTCTTCTTGGTATACTTTTTTTTATAACAAGTATTCCTATCTGATACAAATAATTTTGAAGATCTGTTAGTATCAAAAAATAATACATTGCTGAAAATTTAAATGAGAATTTTCAAGTGATACACCCAAAAATAGCCATTTTTGTGGTATATTTTTTGATCCCGACACAAAATGTGTACTTTCCTAACTTTGAAACTTCAGGGATGGTTAGGGCACATATTCTCACAATCCTGTTTTCAATAAAAAAAAAATTGAAACCAGTTGGTAAAAGTGTGACTGCAAGAAAGATATAACATGTAAAAGGTACAAAAAAGCCAAATACTGTGTTTTAAATGCATTTAGGCAGCATGCATAAACCAAGCTGCGAGAATCATAGCTCTTATGGTGGGTACCTACCATAGAGCTACGATGCCATCTTTTATAGAATAGGTAGGTATCAGGGTCGACCCCATCAAGAGAGGTTTCTGAAGACATCAATCAATGCCTGCATAAACAATAACATTATTTCGATAGAGTAAACCTTATCCTGGTATTATTGGCTTTAGACGGCGTAAGCATTAATTAATCTAATTGTAGATGTCAAAAAACAATGTATTTCAAATTCGAAAAAGTTTCCCTAGAACTAAAAATATATCACAAAACGTTCATGAGATAAAAACTGAGCGTATTCGATCTTAGTATGTTCATATTTGAAACTTAATGGAGGATACGTCATATAAATATAGCTTTGACTAAAATATTCCGCAGTAAAACTAGAAATCACAAACTTACTTCAGCAAAGCAGTTTAAATACATTCACATAGACGTAAAGATACGTATTCCTTTATTTAAAGGAGTTTTTGCAGAAAAATTGTCTAAGGCTCCTTTGCATCCTGGGCACAAAGAGGTATCCCCGAGATAGACTTCATTAATGTTCTTGCAGAAACATACATGCACCCATCTGCAACATGCGTCATATTGACCCGAGTTTAAAATGGCAGTCAGGCACACAATTAGCGAGTTGTTTATTATTTACTTGATTCAGGAAGTGTCGAAATACACAAGCTGGTGTACGCGCATATTTTACAAGATTACACACCCTTCTGACTATGTTTTTTTTTTTTCATATCGGTATACCAGTCTATCTGACGTTTAGTCACCGAAGTCGTTCGTCCCAATCACTTAGTACCCTGAGTGTTCGCCAAATTTAAAGTTCTTTCATTTAGGTATACCGATTTATTAAAAGTATCAGTGGATACGGGAATAAATATCCTGGATAACGTTACACAATTATAATATTAGTAACTTTGTCAGGTTAAACCCTGACATTTTGTATACATGGGCATTCAAATAATCCCGGACAAAAGATCCGATGTGCACGAACTGCATTGGCGTAAATGGTCCGAACGTTTTATCTGGTTCCCCGTTATCAGAATGCCAAGGCAGTTGTTTTTCTTGAGCCGGTGTCGTATAATATAATGACCCGCGCGATAAAACGACCCGCGGGTCATTTCATCGCTATTATAAAATGACCCGCCCCATTATAAAATGACCCCCCTTATCTTTTCATCTTATTTGCTTTTATAATGTAGTATTTGCAATCTTTCATTGCACAATAGACTTGAGGAAACAAAAATATAGGGTAACCAGAAAATAATGATGAAATTAAAAAAAGTGTGTGTGGTGGGAGGGGGGGGGGGGGTCACTTTATTATGGCCATAATAAAATGACCCCCTCCCCTCTTTTTTTTCATCTCATCCTATCTCAATGTAAAAATTATAATTATTAAGTCCATAATAGACTTTAAGGAATTAAACTTTAGTGTCAACACTGAATTATTTTAATATAAAAAAGAGTGTGTGTGTCGGGGGGGGGGGGGCCTTTTTTATTATGGCCATAATAAAATGACCCCCTCCCTTCTATTTTTTTCATCTCATCTTATCTCAATGTACAAATTATAATAAATAAGTACATAATATACTTTAAGGAATTAAACTTTAGTGTCAACACTGAATTATTTTAATAATAAAAAAAGAGTGTGTGTGTGTGTGTGTGGGGGGGGGGGGGGGGGGGGGGGGGGGTCATCTTATTATGGCCATAACAAAGTGACCCCCCTCTATTTTTCATCTTGTCACATTTTTAATGTATATTTGCAATTAAATTTTAGTGATAACACTGAATTATTTTAATATAAAAAAATAAGACGATGAACTTAAAAACAATGTGTGTGTGTGGGGTGGTGGGGAGGGGGTCAGTTTATTGTGGCCATAATAAAATGACCCCCTCCCTTCTATTTTTTTCATCTCGTCCTATCTCAATGTAAAAATTATAATAATTAAGTACATAATATACTTTAAGGAATTAAACTTTAGTGTCAACACTGAATTATTTTAATAATAAAAAAAGAGTGTGTGTGTGTGTGGGGGGGGTCATCTTATTATGGCCATAACAAAGTGACCCCCCTCTATTTTTCATCTTGTCACATTTTTAATGTATATTTGCAATTAAATTTTAGTGATAACACTGAATTATTTTAATATAAAAAAATAAGACGATGAACTTAAAAACAATGTGTGTGTGTGGGGGTGGGGGAGGGGGTCAGTTTATTGTGGCCATAATAAAATGACCCCCTCCCTTCTATTTTTTTCATCTCGTCCTATCTCAATGTAAAAATTATAATAATTAAGTACATAATAGACTTTAAGGAATTAAACTTTAGTGTCAACACTGAATTATTTTAATAAAAAAAAAAAGAGTGGTTGGGAGGGGGAGGTCATTTTATTATGGCCATAATAAAATGACCCCCTCCCTTCTATTTTTTTCATCTCATCTTATCTCAATGTAAAAATTATAATAATTAAGTACATAATATACTTTAAGGAATTAAACTTTAGTGTCAACACTGAATTATTTTAATATAAAAAAGAGTGTGTGTGTGTGGGGGGGGGGGGGGGGGGGGTGGGGGTCATTTTATTATGGCCATAACAAAGTGACCCCCCTCTATTTTTCATCTTGTCACATTTTTAATGTATATTTGCAATTAAATTTTAGTGATAACACTGAATTATTTTAATATAAAAAAATAAGACGATGAACTTAAAAACAATGTGTGTGTGTGGGGGTGGGGGAGGGGGTCAGTTTATTATGGCCATAATAAAATGACCCCCTCCCTTCTATTTTTTTCATCTCGTCCTATCTCAATGTAAAAATTATAATAATTAAGTACATAATAGACTTTAAGGAATTAAACTTTAGTGTCAACACTAAATTATTTTAATATAAAAAAGAGTGTGTGTGTGTGTGGGGGGGGTCATTTTATTATGGCCATAACAAAGTGACCCCCCTCTATTTTTCATCTTGTCACATTTTTTATGTACTATTTTGCAATCTTTCATTGCACAATAGACTTGGGGAAACAAAAATTTAGGGGTAACCAGAAAATAATGATGAACTTAAACAAAATGTGTTTGTGTGTGGGGGGGGGGGGGGGGGGGGGGGGGGGTGGTGGTCTCTTTATTATGACCATAATAAAATGACCCCCTCCCCCTCTATTTTTTTCACTCTCATCCTATCTCATAATAGACTTTAAGGAATTAAACTTTAGTGTTAACAATGAATTGTTTTAATATAAAAATAAGAGTGTGTGTGAAGGGGGGGGGATGGGGTGGGGGGGGGGGGGTCAATTTATTATGGCCATGCTTAAGTGACCCCCCTCTTTTTTCATCTTGTCACATTTTTAATGATCTATTTGCAATCTTTCATTGCACAATAGACTTGAGGAAACAAAAATATAGGGTAACCAGAAAATAATGATGAACTTTAACAAAATGTTTTTGTGGGGGGGGGGGGGGGGGGGGGGGGGGGGGTCATTCTATTATGGCCATAATAAAGTGACCCCCTCTATTTTTCATCGTGGTCACATTTTCAATGTACTTTTTGCAAACTTTCATTGCACTATAGACTTCGAGGAAACAAAAATATAGGGGTAAACAGAAAATAACGGTGAACCTTGTGTGTGTGTGTGGGGGGGTCACCTTTATTATGGCCATAATAAAATGTGTGGGGTGTGTGGGAGGGGGGGGGGGTCAGTTTTATTATGACCATATAAAATGACCCCCTCCCCCTCTATTTTTATCATCTCATCCTATCTCATAATAGACTTTAAGGAATTAAACTTTAGTGTTAACATGAATTGTTTTAATATAAAAATAAGAGTGTGTGTGAAGGGGGGGGATGGGGGGGGGGGGGGGTGTCAATTTATTATGGCCATGCTTAAGTGACCCCCCCTCTTTTTTCATCTTGTCACATTTTTAATGATCTATTTGCAATCTTTCATTGCACAATAGACTTGAGGAAACAAAAATATAGGGTAAGCCAGAAAATAATGATGAACTTTAAACAAAATGTTTTTTGTGGGGGGGGGGGGGGGGGGGGGGGGGAGGGGGGGGGTCATTTTTATTATGGCCATAATAAAGTGACCCCCTCTATTTTTTCATCGTGTCACATTTTCAATGTACTTTTTGCCAAACTTTCATTGCACTATATGACTTGAGGAAACAAAAATATAGGGTAAACAGAAAATAACGGTGAAACTTGTGTGTGTGTGGGGGGTCACTTTATTATGGCCATAATAAAATGTGTGGGTGTGTGGGGGGGGGGGGGGGGTCAGTTTATTATGACCATAATAAAGAATGACCCCCTCCCCTCTATTTTAATCATCTCATCCTATCTCAATGTATAAATTATAATAATTAAGTCCCTAATAGACTTAAATGAATTAAACTTGAGTGTCAATATAAAAAAATAAGAGTGTGTGTGTAGGGGGGGGGGAGGATGTCATTTTATGATGGCCAATGCTCAAGTGCCCCCCCCACCCCCCCCCATCCCCTTCCCCCCCCCCCCCCCCCCCCCCCACCCCCCCCCCACCCCCCCCCCCCCCCCCCCCCCCCCCCCTCTATTTTTCATCTTTATGCTAACTTATCACGGAGACATGATATGGCTTTCATATGTCACATGTGCATTGCCTGTGACCAACACCTTTCCGAATCTAGTATACACGTTTTAACCTTGTGACCTTGAACCCTCCAACTTTGACCTACTTTTGCTAACTTTTCATAACCCTCTTTTATTGGCTAATATTGTGCCAATCTCGTACTCTTGTTTCATCTCATCTTATCTCACATGTACAATTTATAGTTTCATAATAGACTCAATGGAATTATGCTATAACTTAATATTAAAGAAATTGATTAAATTCACCCCGTTTTGACTTTCAAAATGCCTTTTCAATTTAACATTATTTGAGGATATTTAGGGGATTCATGAATTACAAGTCATGATAAAAACAAATTAACCTTTTACTTCTTTAGTTATTAACAACCTTAAGCATTCATTCAATTCTTTGTATCTTATTTCTTTCCCATATTGTTTTTCATGTATTTGTTTTCTGTTTTTTTCAACTTGATATTTTTAAGCTCTTTCAATAGTCGAGCTTTGCTGTCCTCTGACAGCTTCTTGTTTTGGTTCTTGAGAAGATTGATTTTGTAACAGACAATGAACCGGACAGACTAATCGAATAAACTAATCTAGTCTTTGGCCAGTACAGCTAAAAAAGGACACTTTTTTTAAAGGTCTTATTTGTATACGTGAACAGGAATATGATTACTCAATGAAATGAAATTAATTGAAGGACAAAATTTTGTCTACATACTGATATTTCAATTATATTCAAGGGACACCAAATTTCAAGGTTTTACTGAGATCAAACTATTCAGAGGGTGTTAAGAATTTCGTCGAATTGGATTTTTGTTATAAATAAAATGACTTCTGGATTTACTAGTTCATTTGCATTTAATTTCTAGGGTTATCTAACCATAATAAAAAACATGAAAATTAGTGTCCTTCAAATATTAATAAAATCATAGTAGCTTTGTCAATTAGTTTGTAATATTAGAGTGCGCTGATAAATAAACTATTTTGCATCAAGTATCGACCAGACATAATGTCGCCATTGATAAGCTTTAAGCGCTAAAAATGAGATTTTTAGAATTATTTATAGTAGATTGAGAATTGTGAGTGACCAACAAAGTAATAACAGGTATACACATATACTTTTATTTGTTAATGTTCATTATTTATACAAATATACATATCTTGTTTTTGACATTAGCCAAAATGAACACATAATTATTGCCAATCGTATATAATTGTTTAATCAACACCCAGGGCGAAATATGAAGTGGATTTGCAGTGGGCAATTTAGAGTGGAAATTAGAGTGGGTCAACTGCAGTTGAATGAGAGTTAATCCTGGTCCACTCCATTGTAGTGGAACCTTCTTTGCCCAAGCACCTAATTTAAAATGTTTGAAACATCACTTTCCTCTCCCATATGACTGTAACTCCACTGCACCTAATCAATATCTCATAGACACACAGTTATTTTGGAGTTGAAAAGGAGTCGGAATTACAGTGGAGCCTGGAGTACTTGGAGTGCACTTCATTTGCATGCAGTGGAATGGAGTGGAAAAAGTGGTGGGTTTGTGGTGGAGCTAATTTGCATAGCAGTTAAATGGAGTGTACAATCCAGTGGGTTTAATAGTGGAGATAATTTGCATAGCAGTTAAATGGGAGTGGCTTTAGAGTCTATTGGAGGGTATCATTAGCATATATGGCCTGGTTATTCTTGCACTCCTTGGCCTAGATAGTAATTAGAAAAATGTGTCCACTGGACACGAATGCCCCGCTAAAGTGTTATCGGTTGCTTACAAAATGTTAAGTGTAATGTTAAAAGGCAAGTTATTATGGACCTGATTTGGGTAGGAACAATTGTGCCATATTGGTGTAAGTGTGGAAAACATGGAAGTGTTCACTAGGAAAACGCGGTAAGTGTAACCCTAGAATAGATCAAAAGCGAATGAAAAAAATGAAAATTATAGGAGACTCCCATACCAAAACTTACTAACATGTTGCACATGAGCTACTCAGACAAGATCTAACCTGGTCCTACTCTCTGAAAAGCATGCAAAAATGGCTAGCGAGTTTTACATTTAAGACACAAACGCCCCTTTTATACACATACATGGCCTTGCAGATACAGTAATAACAAGAGGACCGCAAATAGACGACAGACAACGCCCTATCGCATAGGCGCAATTAAATATATAACTGAATTATTCTTTATAAAGAATGAGGTAAAAAATATTTAATTCAAGATCACACAACATCTTGGGTTCTAAATCCCAGCTGGGGCACATGCATGGTTCCTAGCAAATGGATTATCTTCTAGACTGAACATTAAAGATTTCTGAGGTCTTTGGCACCAACCATTAAAACTGACAGAGTTTCAAACCAACAAATCTACTTTGAACAAGGTCACTTACTCGTTTCCTATATGTCGGGCCATATAAAATTATGTGTGGTTCCATTTACCCGACCGTCCCTAGATTTTTGGGCAATTTTTCACTAACCGCTAAAAATGTTTTCCTTATTTTTCCGAGAAAAAGTACGAAAGTCAGGGTTTGACAATTAACAGTTGTCCCCTTGTCCTGTGCCATGTAGATTCTACTGGGAACAAGTTAAGGACAACTAAATTTTATAACAAGAAATGAATTTTACATCTTTAGAACTTGTTGGTGAGCACATTGTAAATGACAAAATAAAGATCCATCTTGTTTTCAATTGGTGGAATGCAACTGAGGGGAAACTGTAATGTCACTTTCATGATTGATATTGTTTTTTGTAATCACTTTTACATGAAGTGGCGGGGGACAAGTAAATTTGACTGGGGACAAGGTAAATTGTGTAAGTTACTATGGACAAGTTTCTGAAAAAAGTTAATTCTCAAACCCTGAAAGTACATGCGGCGAATCTTTTTAACTCAGAAAGTTTAGCTTCCGGTAAGCAAGATGGCGCGCCTCCTCGATTTTAATCTTAGAAAGGAATCGGTCACCAAAAATGTCAACGACATTAGGAAATTAGTGTTTATTTATGAACACTAGCTACATGATGGAGGAAAGTTACAAGATAACATGAAGAAGCAAGACCAACTTCCAGTCTAGGTTTTTTTTAACTGGTTCAAAATCTGTCACCAAAATAAAAAAGGTTTTCTTTCCCCTATGTAACCGGAACCACACTTATTTTGTTTATATGGCCTTTTGTACGCAATGAATTACTGGACTTTTACACTGTGACTATAAAAAACTAATTCTTATACGGGTACATGTACTTGGAACTACTGAAAAGACAAGATAGTAACTGTAGTTTAAACTTTAACAAAAAAATAATATATTTTCATAATGTATGTACATATATCTTATAAATTTTTAAGAAATATAATTTGCATTCTTAAGCATCCGAAGAAGGCATATATAAAATATAGTAGTAAATTTCAGGCATTAGCTGCTTCCACGATCCATTTACCAGTCCAGACGTGCTTTTTTGATTATCATTTCACTTTAAGATCATTCATTGTGATTCTTGAGGCAGCGTGTTCTATGTGAGTCTGTCAATTGTCTTTTCTGTTTTTTATAAAGGTGCTTTCTACAACCCTTAATAAATTCCTGATACAAATTACAATGTTAAAACAGGCAGTCCCTATGGACGTCTACAGCGGCGTCTCAAACAATCTTCCTTGGTGACCAGTTTGGTAGGGATGGTTTTTTCTCTCCTATCCGAGGTACTTTGATATATGCACCGCAAAAGCTCATCCCTCCTCATCTGAACTTACATCAATTCTGGCCTCTCCAAGAAACCGAAATCTGAAAATAGTTTTTTTTAACATTAAAACACATGTGTGTTTTTTTAAGTACGATCTGCTGCCTTGTAAATAGTGTAGTTGTTTTTAATTAAATCTTTAATTAAAAAATAATTCCGAGATCACCAGCTAGAGAAAGCGCTTTTATCACACCCTATTATGTGTGACTGCTGCAAGTGTCTACAATGAAAGTGATACCATAAGGTGAGTGTTCAGGGCCATTTAGCCATCATGTTTATGTGCTTTTCAACAAGTTAACAACAAACAAATACAGTTTTTTGAAAGCTGCAGTGTTTTTGTTTGAACTATATATTAAATAATCTTGGGTTAATAGTACAAGCTTCAGCACATTGATTTTTACAGCAAACATTTTTTTTGTTAACCAATACCAATTTTTTTACAAAACAGTTAGTATACATGTACCTTCATACTTTGATCAGGTAGAACGTACAAAGACGCCTTGGAGTATTCTCGTCCATGGCTTTATCTTTCTGCCTCTTTCATTCTTGTTCAGCTTTTCCAGCCTATAGACAATATAAATGCAACCAAAATAAAGAATGTATGTATGACTATGTACTTTATAACTGAATGTTGTTCAACGCAGTATAGGTTATTTAGAGCCGCCCCAGAGAGAGGGGAAGGATACATAGGATATCCGGGAACCTGCCCTCCTCTTATTATCAAATAGATTCCTATGGTTCGATTAACTATGCCTCGGAGGATAGACCCATACAACGGGACCGCCTGGTTTACGTCCCCATCCGATGACAGCCGAGGCTAAGGAACGAGTGTCTTGCCCAATGAACACTCCGATGAAAACTCACAGTGGCACTCATGGAGGATTGAACCCGGGGCCTCCGGTTACAAATCCGCCGCGGCTACCGACTGCGCCACGCCAGCCCTCTTCAACTTTAGAAAGACCAGGTTGATTGTCAGGAGCAAAATGGCATATATACATACTTTACTGTGGGAGGCGGGTGTGGGATGGGGGCAGTGGAGACCCGGGTTGAACGTCGTCAGCAAAATGGCATATATAACATACTTTACTGTGTAGGGGTAGCGTGGATGGGGGTCGTGTGTTGTGGGGTTGGGGGGAGGGGAAGAATTGATAAAACCAAAAGTGTACAAATCATTTTCTTGAAAATCCTGATTAAAAACATGAATATATGGATACATTTCATATGTGGGGGAGAATTAAAAGGGTACAAATCATTTTCTTCAAAATCCTAGATTAAAAACAAGACTATATGGATATATTTCTTTGTTTCAGAAACTAATATCTCACTTCAGAATACTTGTTAGTTTTACAAAATATGTCGTTCCAGAATCTTGTGTTTTGTCACTTTTGACCGGAAACGCCGTCTGCTTTCCAAAGCAACTCCGTTCTAAAACTTCTAGATGTTATGAACTTATGTTTTATAAACGAAACAGTTAAATCAAATTGTTTAAATGATAACAGTTATGAGTATGCTTGTAATTAATTGTAATGAGCTGTTTTCTAACGCTTAAATGTCTGCATATATGATCGGCCGTAAAATCGCGAAAACTGATGACATAGTTTGCGGCACACGAAATTCTTCCATCTAAAAAAGGAACTAATGAGTTCCTGTTTCGTGAAAGAATAAATATATACTTATTACCATTGTTTTAATCGCATGACATGTGTTACGTGTACATTTCGAAAATACTTAC